>OV651829.1:23773567-24083567 GCA_927349885.1 Psylliodes chrysocephalus | reverse complement strand
AGACATCATCGCGAAAATAGTCAAAACAGATTTAGGGGACCTCAAAACGTAAAAATCCGTCGAAAACTCGAGGTCGAAAAAAATCATGATTCCTATACTTTCCTTATATCTGTATACAGATAGGAAAGTAAAAAGGGTAGGAAGTATTATTATAGAAAGAGAAGAAATTGCATTGTGGCGGAGGAAGTTCTTTCCAAAAAATCCGAAAGTACCGTTGTGAAGGTAGAAAAATGTATTATTTAGATGAGACTTGGCTGAATTAAGATCATACTGTCTGTGGCAAGATTTAGAAATAAAAAACCGTCGACAAACTTTTATTGAAGGCCTGTCAACAGGATTAAAAGCGACAGCTCGGGGTTTTTGGAAAAGGGCTTGTTACTCTTCGAGTCCAAGAAAACCAACAACTACCATAAGGAAATTGGTTCGCGAAAGTTGGTTTTCAAAGATTTTTCCAAGCCTCGCACCAGACTCTGTCGTCTTCATGGACAATGCGCGTCCTACCACAGTAGACAATTGAAACAGTCACCGTCAAAAAAAGATACAATTCGATGATAAAGGTCTCTGCCCATTACAGCGCACCATACCATGACCATAACAGGAACGAATCAACAGCGTTTTATCCTCACATACAACATAGCTTGCCATGCACGGTGCGTGTCGGTACCTGCAAAATATTCTCGCCGTGAAATTGTTGACGATCCTGTCATAGCACGCTACGATGTTGGCCGGTGACGGAACGGTCTAATGGGCGTTGTCGCATATCAAAACATACAAAGAATATTTGTTTGTATGTATCGATATGGTTACGATTCTAGTATGGTAAGGTGTTATGGGCAGAGACCTTAAAATGTTAAAAGTCAAATGACTAAATATTACAAGGGAACATAAAGGTACCTGAGTTCAAGAAATATGTTGTCGACGAAATGGCTCGTGAGAAGAATATAATTGTACACCGCTTCTCTCCTTACCATTGTGAGCTAAACCCGATCGAGCTAATATGGGCTCGAATAAAAAACCAAGCGGCGAGAGAATAACTTGACTTTTACAATGGAAAAGGTAAAAAGCCTGCTAAATATTGCAATAAAAAATGTCACGTCTGAATCATGAAAAAATTGCACCAGCCACACGATAAAAGAAGAAGACAAAATGTGGGATCTCGACAGTAAAATGGATGTTGCAGTTAAACCATTGATTATCAACTTTAATAATAGCAATGGCGATTCTATTTGTTCGTCATTCGACGAGTTTTCTTCAGACGATAATGAATAATAATATATATAACTAATTATTTTTTTTGTTTCGAAATAACGACCATATAGATTGTGACTCTCCGACATTTTCTGTCGATTTTCAAGTCGAACAAAAAAATAGTCTAGCCTAAACCCTTCACGATATTTTTCATACGCCACTGAAAGCGACAAATTAACGCAAACATGTGACAACCATTTCTGAGAATTTAATGCCTACTATTTAGAATTGTATTATTATTCGAATCATAATACATGAAATAAATTATGTGTCTATCTACTGTAATGTTACTCACCGGAAGTTACTTGGCCTGGCGTTAAATGTCAGATTCGGACGAAAAAGATCAACTCTATATTTATTGCCTTTGGTACCCAAATTACTATTTTATTTCTATAAATGACATTAAAAATCTGATGTGTCCAACACATGACTTTCCTATCTAGGTATTACAGGCTTTTTCCGGTTATTTTGTACAATCTATTGCAGCATCTCTATAAATGTTTAGAGGATAAACTAAATATATACATTGTCCACATACATCTACCGCGAAACATTTTTCTATAGATATTCATTGAAAATGAAAATACTGAAAAATTTAAATTTAGCACTTTTCCTACAATTTTTCCATTACGGTCCATTTAAAAAAAATCATGTATAAACAAATATTATAGAGATCGATATCGCAAACAACTTTTATTTCAACAATTTTCATAAAAATCAGAATTTTGCACATTTTGTCAAATTTTTCGAATACGGACCATTTCAGGAAATTTTTACATAAAACAAAAATTATAGATAATAATATTAGAAGTAACTTTTATTTGAACAATTTTTCTTCAAACATAAATAACAGATATATTCCATAAAATATAAAAACGGCCTCCCATAAAGTACCCCCCCAGATGTTCCGACTTTGTCCAAAATCTAATCATTTCACGTCAGGCCGAAATAAAACTTAAGTTTAAAATTTAATGTTTTTTCTTTATCCATTTTTGAGTTTTCTTCAAATTTCGAAATTTACACATTTTCTCAAATATCTCGAATACGGTCCATTTTAGAGAAATTATCTATAGGATAAGAATTATAGAGAATTATGTTACAAACAACTTTTGTTTGAACAATTTTTATAGAAAAAAATATTTTTTTACATTTTGTCAAATTTCGCGAATACGGACCATTTTAGGAAAATTTTGTATATAACAAAAATTATAGATAATAAAATAAGAAGTAACTTTCATTTGAAAAATTTTCTTCCCCAAACGTAAATAACAGATATATTCCATAAAATATAAAAATGACCACCTATAAAGTACCCCCCCAGATGTTCCGACTCTGCCCAAAATCTAATCAGCTCATTAGACGTTGGAACAAAGCTTAAGTTTAAAATTTGGTGTTTTTCCGTGTATCGGTTCATGAGTTATGCGTTATACAGACACACACACACACACACACACACACACACACACACACACACACACACACACACACACACACACACACACACACACACACACACACAGACACACAGACACACAGACACACACACACACACACACACACACACACACACACACACAGACATCATCGCGAAAATAGTCAAAACGGATTCAGGGGACCTCAAAACGTAAAAATCCGTCGAAAACTCGAGGTCGAAAAAAATCATGATTCCTATACTTTCCTTATATCTGTATACAGATAGGAAAGTAAAAATTTATGAAAATGCATTTATCATCTATAAATGCCGCGTTTGAGAATCCACATCGGATGCATCTGAGATGTTGCGAATTTTTTATCACATGATAGAGAATTAGATCTGAATGTAGATGTAATAAAAAAACGCTCTAGACTTTATTGGTTACGTGATAAAATGTCAAAGACAAGTTAGATTAGATTAGATTAGGAGTTGGACGTTATTTGTCCTTGTCCACCGCGACCTTTTCAGATCTATTGTGGGACAAAGTTAGAAGTTTATACTTTTTAAATTTGACTTTTGAGACTACAAATCAACCTAAATTTGAAATATAAACGAAAATTAAACACTTCTATATTCATGCTAGAATAAACAAAAGATAAATTGACAAACTTGGATTCACAGAACACTTACTTTCTGGCATGGAACGAAAATCTCATTCATATCTCATTTCAAATCGAGATGTAAAAAATGTAATCTGAACAGATACATCTGGGATAAACAAACGCAGATGTAGATGTGTCCGATGTGGATAAAAAACACTCGAGATGTAAAAAATGCATCGAATGTGGATTTTCAAACGCGACAAATCTTGTTATTTATGATGTAGAAATCTTTGAGTTTATTAAAACAAAAATAAAACCTGAATTAGGTACATAATAGGTTATAATATGGAAACACTGTAAACCTGCTAGTTGATAGGGTCAATGATATAGACAGTTATATAGATTGATCAACCATAGTTTTAAAAATAAACTTAAGCTTATGTCTTGAAGTAAAAATATAAGCAATTATTTTTTATTGAATATTCAAAGGCTGAAAATTGGTTTTAAAACACATTTTTGCTAAACCGATTCAAATTACCAAACGATCCGCTTTAAGTAATCTATATAACTATATAGGTATCATTGACTCTGTTATTGACATGTCCACAAGGTTGCCATTTCTAAACTGTCAGAACCCACTGGTAGCCATTTGGGCAGGTTGTTGGAATAAGTGTAACCTAATTCCTATTTTTTGATATCCCCTCGTATATGGTAAAAAAATTTGAAATTTATTGCTTCAAGTGATATGGATATCTTAGGAATATAATAAAAGAGTAAATTGGATTTTCAGAATTATTAATTTCTGATTTTAAAACAAGTAACCTACATGAAATGACTAAAACGGACCTGCAAAGACACTTTGTGCGCAATCTCACCGGTAGGTACTCCTGTGACGTAATGCATTCTGTCAATAGAGATTAGACATGGGTAACGCACTAAAATTCTTTGCGTTGATACACTAACTCTGGCGCACTCTATTGCGCCAACTCATTGCGTTAACGCAATTGCGTTATTGCGTCACACCACTGCCTGCGCCGAATGAAGTCGATGCACCTCGGTGTATCGCATGATACCGGTGTTATTCAGCGCGGGTTCTCCTCAGGGTTACCAGGTTTTTGAAAGAGATGAAGGACAGACAGGGAATTTTAGGGGAAATAGGCGGAAATAAAAACTACTGTGTCTATTTTCATTTTTTTAATCAAAATTACTTATTTTGTAAAAAATTCGTACCTATTTTTTGGTAAAGATAGACTGATCAAATAATAAGGTGAAAATGTTTTCTGACTTTGGATTTCGATTTGCCATTTCTCGATTTTCTAACTTTACATTTTCACCTTATTATTTGTAAAATCACCTCAGTGTATCTTTACCAAAATTAGGTAAGGATTTCTTGCAAAATAAGTAATTTTGATTAAAAGAGTAAAAATAGACAGAGTTGTTTTTACTTCCCCCTATTTCCCCTAAAATCCCCTGTCTGTCCGTCATCTCTTTCAAAAACCTGGTAACCCTGGTTGTCCTTTTATATTGGGAATTTAACTAAATTTTTTTAATTATACCTATGTTTAAAAATAAACGAAAATATAACATTTTTTTATTTCATTGTGTTCGGATTTTACAAAGAATACAAAAATTCCAATTTATATAAAAAGGATATAACTTTTGTATACCTACTAGTACTAGTACCCAATCAAAATGGGAAGAACTAAAAACTGACAGTGTACAAGGTTAAAATCCAAAAAATTCGACCTACAATATCCTACAAATGGTGTGACATGTTGCAAAGAACATAATTACTTGATAGATTTTGAGTAATCTGCATTACGAGTTGCATCAATTACGTAAATTAAAATTCTCAACTCGTCACGGAAAACTGAATCAGTGCCTGGCGCATGGCGCACCAACAACTCGCGATCCTTTCGACTCAGTACCGAAAATTGCGTTGCGCTGATACAGTAACAGCTGGTGTATCAACGCCTGTAACGCATACAACTGCGTTAACGCAATAACGCAACGCAGCGCTGCGTTACCCATGTCTAATAGAGATTGTTGTTTCATTTTAAATATACAGTTCAGTGGATTTATCTTCATATGTTCTAAAAACAGGAAAAATTACTTTTTTCTACTTAAGGTAAGTTCATTACGTATTAGCTTTACATATTTAAACAAAATATTTCATAAAAGTTTAGTCCTAAATACCTATTTATTTCGTATATCATTTTTCGGGAACTGAACTGACGATATCACTTTCGGCCATATGCACCATTCTTCTGTTATAGTTATCAGAGAGTTAACTACATAACTGACTGTTAAATTGACAATTTTGTATTCACCATTACAACATACGACTAACAATCTGTTAAAGGCGTTGTTAATTAACAAACCAAATTTGGCCTGTTAATTTTACTTATCAGACTATTTTAATTTTACTTGTTTATTTTGAAGGGCTATATAAGGTTTTATAGGATATTGACAGTAATATGTACGCAACAGACTGATTTCTTACTGAAACTAGTAAATAGATGGTACATAGATGGTGCATAGCAAATTCTGTTAACACACTGTTATTTTTTATACTACTGTTAGATAACATAGGACTTACCTGGACAATGGTGCATATGGCCGTTAATAGCGTCAGAAAATAACAGGTTTGAGGTTTGACATATTAAAATAAAACTACAAAATAAGTATTTCATTTTGAGAAAAAAAAAATGATTCTAGTAAAAATTAAAAAATATGGTCTATTCAAGTTGGAACTATTTTTTATCGCGGATGTTGAAAAGAATCTATTCTTTGATAGAAGTGTAGTAATTGTTAGGTACCTTTATTGTGTGGTTGTCAAGTTTTTGATTTTGTTTATCGAAATTTTATGTGTGTTTATGTTGTACATATTATGTTTTATGGATTATTTATTGAAAAAGACTGTTTCATGTGGTATAGTACATTTACTAAAGATACATTTGCCAATATTTGTGAGCATATTGCAGAATAATAGGTAATTAGTGATTATTATACAAATACCGGTATGGAAAAAAATCAAGATGGCAAATTTCATGAGATTGTATTTACAAGGTTGTTTACTTACAAAAAATATTTTCATGTCATTTTTATATAGGTATACTACCTACATTATTTCCACACAACGGAATATATGGTTTTTGCAATTTTTTAATATATTTTTTTCGAAAAATATTGTTTTTTTTATATTTTTTTTTTCAAAAATTTACTATAGAAACTAGTTATTCTTAGGTGTTGACAATTTTATTGCAAAACAAAAACAATTCACTCCATAAATAAAAAGCGGCATGGCAATTTTTATCCTGCTTGATATTTTGATCAATAAAAAGGCAGTAAATAAATATGTATAATTAATTTCAATAAAATATCGTCAGTGCTTCTAGCTGTATCTACCATTTTTTATGATAAGTAGTATATTTTTGATGATTTTTATTTTTTAAAAAATAAAATAATTTACTTGAAAATAAATTATTGTTAGAAAAGATGTTATATAATTAAATAAAAAAATACATAATATGTAAAATAACAAACAAAATATCATGTAAATAACAAAATATTGTTTTTTTTTTAAATTAATTTATTATTGCATTACTCAACAAATCCAGATCCAACTACAGAATACAAGAACATATATTACAAGTAATGTAGAAATATACTAATTGATTGAACAGCAGTTGAAAAAAGCTGAATACACAGGATGTTTGTAAACAAATGTGAAATATTTTAGGGGGTGGTTGCCGAAGTTATTTTGTTAAAAGGAGATCCTATAAAAGTAGGTCGAAATACGCTTCGTTTTCGAGATACAGAGTGTTTAAATTTAATTTTTTTAATATAAAATAATTTTTAAATTTTTAATTTATTTTTTTTATTCATTTTAAAGAGTTTTAAAGATATTGACTCAAAATGTGCACTTTTTTAGTACTCTAAATATTTCTACGTGCACCAGTGGCGTTCGTTAAAGAACGCCACAACTTGTTTTATTAATACCTTAGCTAGACAAAAACATCCCATCTATGTTAATAAAGCTGCAATTTTAGGCTCTTTAAGCTTGCATGCGATGTACTTTTAATGTAACCCTAATATCCCTGCAACCGCCAAATGTCCGCAACGGCAAGACTTTCATAGCACATATCACAGAGGTTACAAAGTAAAGTTCTTAAAAACATCACACTAGCACATTTACGATATTTACCCCGAAAGTTGCTCTGAAAGTTTCTATAGATGTTAGAATGTAAATTAGTTTCTGCATCATTATACAGTGTGTTCACGGATGGACTTAACTATACTCGTGAAAATATTTATCTTAAATTAAAAAAGTAATTCTTCATAATTTATTTTAATTGTTAAATAAATTCGATTCACATTGAGAAATTATGAAAAATAAGTTTTTTTTTAATTTAAAATAAATATTTTTACAAGTATAATTAAGTCCATCCATGGACACACTATTGTTTTTTGTGTAATGTAGTACAGAGAGGGTGAAATTGAGGTTATAGTAAAATGTCAATCGAGACATGGAAATTTCAAAGAAAACAAAATATATAAATTTATTATTAAAATGTTCTTGAAATCAAGTAGCAATATCACAAAAGTAGAGGTAGGTATATCACAAACGCAGTTACACATGTGCGATAATAGAAGCCACCTATAAAGCACTGACAAGACAAAATTAGCTTAATAGTATAATAAGGTATTAATATTGCAAAGGTTCACTAGAAGCTTAAACAGTGAACGATTGTACAAAAGTATATTTATATAAGGTAAAAAACTAAATATGTCAATAATAGATGATTGCAACAATGACTAAGTATATATATTATACGAGATAGCTGAATTCCTTGATTTCTTACCTGTAGACGCAGAGATATATCATCTTTTTTAAATCAAACCTTTTAACTTTTTTTTATTGTAATTATATGTGGCTTGGACATATTTTTATTTATGCTATAATGTAACAAATATATCGTCGTATTGGTGGTAAAAAGAACTAAGCCACATACTTATTAATTGGAGAAAATGGGTAAATAAGTTTGTAACTCTTAGGTTAAAACAACTTTTGATTTAAATCTTAAGTTTTTATACACTAAATATGATAACATTTGGTACAAACGAAAACACGTCCTTTATTTTAAGACTGATTTAAAAACGGAAGAAAAAGAAAGGTATGTCACTTCAAAATACTTTACCACTGAAAGAGCTATTATATGTATTTTCACCTAGCTTCTTTCAGTTTGTGGGATTTTAAGGTTATAATTACATAATCGTTTATCTCTCTTCACCACTGTATTTTTCAGAATTGTTTTATTTATGTGATATAATTAAGTCATTTTGTCTAAAAATGTAGCTTAGCTCTTTTTACCACAAATACAACGATATGACAATTTATTAGATGAGGATAAATTATATTTTTATATAAAAAAAATTTTACTTTTCCACAACATATTGAATAAAAATGAGATTGACCTACATGTTTAACTATTATTAAAGGAAATGATGTAGAAATTAAAAAATATGCTGAAGTTTAAATCATTGCACTTATTTTTAGATAATTTTGTCTTACTTTGTTGTTTTAAATAAAACAACCAAAGTTATAGTGTAATTATTTTTTTTTTTACAAATTTTATGAATTTACAAGTTAGATATCTATATTTTATAAAAAACAACTCATGTTTTTTAGCAATATATTCTGATGTATGTTCGAGGGCATCTTCTGTGATTTCTCTCAACTTTTCTTCTAGGTTTGTACTTGAACTGATGATTAGATTTCCAGGCACAAGTCTGTTGATGATAATGAACTGCTTAAATCTGATGTTGTTTTTTTCAATATAGACGTACCATATGTACTTAGCTGTAATTCACTTTTTATAAAATTTTAGTCGTTATATATTCTTCTTTAGACAAGTCTGTAATATTTACTTTTACTTCTAAAATTCCTAGAATGTCATCAGGACATCAGGTACAAAGGAAACCTAAAATATAATATTTTTAAAATATATTTTTAGTTCCATATTTAAATTTACACCAGGCATTGTAATATGAAACGAAGAATATGGTTTAGAAAATAGTTTTCTATTTTATAAAGGATCCTTACCAATTCTACTCGAATGTATAAAAATTATTTATAAAATAAGTAAAGTTGAAAAACAACCATAAAAAACATGATACATGACAAGAAAAAGTGACAGTTAACATAAACATGAACGTTCCGAATTCAGATTAGATGTTCATAGTACTTTTCGTAGATACTTTTTTTAGCAAATTACTTTATTACGTTGTGTTAACATGATAGGTAAGTTAAATAGGCAAGTAACAAATAGCACTTTTGCGAGGTTTTGATTTCCCTCGACAACTTCTCATGAACGTTGCATTTACGTTGTATAGTAATGTTATTACGTCCCCTTAAAGCAACATCGCCGAAAGGCTTGCAACGTTATGTGCTAGCTGGGTACAAATGGTGGGCCACAGATTTTTTTTAACAAAATAACTTCGCTAATCACCCCCTAAAATCTTTCGCTCTTATTTACAAATACCCTATATAATCAAACGAAAAATTTCTACAAATTATATAAAATCCAAAAAAACAAAATTTTTCCAAAAAATTCTTACCTCTTGTAGTAGGTATTATCCTTGAACATTCTTAAAGAAATGATGCCTAATATTATGAATTGATGAATTTATTCAATTAACAATGCTGATGTGATGTTAGAAAACAAATATTAAAATTTACCTCTCATAAAAAATAGTAGATAGAATATTTTATGTAAATCGTTAAATAGAGAATTTATTTCTAAAAAGGTCTTTTTAGGTTCCTTTTTAATATTTTCCAAATTTTCTAATAATTGTTATTTTTCTTTTCAGCGAATATCCGTAAAACAATTTAAATCGCCGCAAATATTTCGAGTTAATCGGTAGCACGATATCAAATGGTTTGAGCTCATGCTCATTTCACCTCTGACAATAAAGACGTTTTATCTTAGAATGTATGTCCTTTAATGTTCAATGTAGATTTTTGATTTACATTAAAATGTTTTCGGATGTACCTTCCAGGATCAAATGGACAAGGCTGCAGATATACCGATCTAAGATACGTCTATTTTGAAAAATCTAACGTATCAAAGGGTTGGTATAGAATTGAACATGATCGATGATTATTTATGTCGTCGGAAATAGAAGATTTATCCGGACGCGACTTTGTCGGGAAAATCTACTGGAAATAATCGATATTATGAAATAAAGAAAAAATACTGTACCAACTAATGGGACGGAGAGTAAAGGAGCAATGAGCGGTCTCAAATGGTGAGTCTTTTGAATTAAATTGGGCTTTTTTGTAAACAAATTAATACAAAATATCTTAATCTTTTTCTAAATTTGTAACTCATTTTTATTTCCATCGAAATTTCTTATACCCATTAGTGCAAGGAAGTCTAATAAGTCGCTACCATAAAAAATATAAAAAAATAAGATGTAGGTTTTCTTTAAATGCACAATAATTTTTATACATTTATTGATGAAACTGAAATTAAAGCTAACCATTTCAAATTAAGCACCTATGTACAACATTAAATTAATAAGTAAAAATAGATGATTTTTAGTTGGAGGGATGAATCTGGTGCTTTGATAATACATTTTTCAATATTTGCCACGAATTTAGTGAAGTTTATTCTCAAATCTATAATATCAGAAGCACCATTAAAGTCGCGACCTGCTTAAATGAGATCGACCCCTCTTTACATCTCACAGATCCCCGATTTATTTTTTCTCTCACACGAACTTTGTTGGTTATCGTCGACCCCTGAAAGTTGATATAGTAGACATTGGGTATCACCGCTATATACTATGACGATGGGCAAACCATTAATTTAAATTTTGTATACTTACATCTTTTTGATAGAAATAATTCCTTATAAATTCTCATAGTCAGAGCCGGGCTCAAAATGAGGAGGGTGGGGGGTGGCTCCTGTAGCATAATTTTTAACTAGCTTATAAGCCTGTGTAGGTATTTACGGGGACACTACTTACTTTTAGGTGTTATACCGTGCGATAAACTAAATTTTGACCGTAACATGTAAATATAGAGTTAATATCCCTACAAGAGTCAATACATATCAATCCACCGAATTTTAACCTCTTATTTTCTTGATAAATCCGAAACCTTGACTACTCAACATCTGATTGAGTTTAATTCCTTTGTGGCTATCGCCCGCTGAAAGAGTTTAACATAAAAAAATGTTGGTGTTGTCCAGTGACGGCTCGTGGTAATTTAAAATGGGTGTTCACTTTTTCCAATAATTTTATCATTTGTCAGTTCGGTTCAAAATCTTGTACAAGTGTAGTTATTATCAATATCATACTGTTTTCAAGCACTACAACTATTAATAAATGAATATTTTAGTTAGTGTGATATTTGTTTTGTTTTTAATACGTTGAAAACCATTTATAAATATTATTAGTTTGTAAACTGACTTTTCTTCATATTTTGAGATTATTTTTAAATCGACATTGATTTTTGTGTAAAAAATATTATTACATAAAACTTTACCTACCATTTTTTCAGTTTTTATTGTAAATTTAATCATTTTCACTATTTGTCACACATGTTAAATAAAATAATATATTTCTTCTTTATTGGCAAAAACCAAGTGAACTAAAATGTGTATTTTATAAGATCTGTCCATCACAATACATAATATTACACAGATACAAACTAGAATGATATATAATGCGAGGCATTTTAAATTATACTTTTCACAGCTTAACAGACCCTCTTAACACCCATTTTCAATCATTTTCAAAATCAATAGGCTTTATCACTTCTTATAGAGTTTCATTTTTATTAAACATTTCACGTTGATATCGCTTTTCTTTTTTATTTAAGATTTTTTTTTAATTTCAACCCATCCTAACCCCCTATTTTTAATCAGATATTTTCATAAACAAAAGGCTTTGTCCATTTGTAGAACTTGGTTTTTGCTTTAAATTTTCACTAGTAATACCACTAGAGGTCAAATTATTTCCTGATATTAATTTGACCTAGCGTGGTATTCGGTAAGAAAATTCCACGCCGAATTATGGTTGAAAATTAAATATTTTTAAAATTTATTTTTCGTTTCTCAACAATGCAAATTATTTTCTCCAAGTCACCAGTGAAACATAAAAGGTGTTGTCGCCTTGATTGTTGAGTTGTCATGGTAACTAAGTGAGACCCTAACCTCGAATATAATTTCAGTTTTGAAGTTGTCAAGCGGCCCGACGTAAAAAAATGTAGCTCTGCAATTATTTAGGCCTTCAAATTGCTTATTTCTACTCATTGTAGTTGCATGGGAATACCATTTGAAAATAGAAAATAGTATATTCTACGTAATTTTACGTAAGTTTTGAATAACTACAAGTAGTAGAAAATTGTTATTCTGCGTTTTTATTAACATCCGTTATGAGCGCTTTAAAATGGTATGAAATTCATAACCAGCGTCAGCAAGCATCAATCGTAGGAGGCTGTGATCATTGTATTTTGACAGTTCAAAACATTAAATAACTCGCGTTTTGTTGCGATAAAGAATATTGCACAGCAAGTAAAACCAACAAAATTACCTATTTGTTTAAAAATGAATCGATTTGAAAATCATACGCTATGCAAAATATGCGTGAAATTGTCTGATGTAATGATCAATCATTGCACCATGACTTACTTACTCGGATTAATAGAGGATTGTGGCTCCAACTTGAAAAAAGAAAATTTGTTCCGAATTGTCCACGAATATTTGCACCTAAACTACGCAAAATTCAAAGTGCTGAATGGCAAAAAGGTGAATAAATTAGTGTCTAAATATTATATATATTTTATTAGACATAGACACATAATTCAAAGCATCCAAAGTCCTGCATTTTCGCCATTAAGAAGAAAAGAAGTGGCCGAAGAATATAGGAAACACCTTAGCATTGTAACTAAAATGTATCAAAACTAAACCTTTTATGTGAACAAATAAAAACCAGTCTGTCAAAAATGGTCTGTTATTGTAAACGTCAAAAAATTTCCAGTATAATTCGCTATTGGGTACCCCACGAGAAAAAAATTTCCACTAAAATACCTCCGTTGCCATGGTGATCTGTCAAAAACACGTATTTTGATTGGTTCAAAATTACAGGTGTGGAATTTTCAAGTTAATATCATTTTTCATTTTTGACTTATCGTGCAGACAATAACCGTGACTTCGGACAAAGTAAACCTATAATACTATTCACAGACTATTGTGTGAAGAGTAAAATAATAATATATTCAAGGCTAAAACATAATAGTCTAAAAAATATGTACACTAAAAGGAAAAATTCAAAGAGTCAAAAATTATTTAATAGGTATATCAGTACTTCGAAGATAAACTGTGCTGTCATTTTAGTCAGCTTTATAGTAAACCCATTGTATTAATAGGTAGAGCAGACTGAATATTGGTTGAACACTTTTCGTGTTTCATATTTACATATAATAATTATATTTCGACAAGAAATTCAGTTGGCCCCAATTATTGTCACAATATGTATTGTTTACTAATAATTAAAACTTTTTTTAACATACATGACATGTTGGTTTTTCTATGTTTTGATAACACATTTTTACGACATACCTAGTGTCTTTTACCTCCAACATGCCTCTATAAATAGTACGACTAAAGTGAGAGTTAAATAGTATTGTTTAACGTTTAACTTGTAAGTTTAATAAACATTGAACATAGCATTATCTTTTTTTAAATCAACTTATATTGTGACATCACTATACATGGTCTAGAATACCACTTAAAAGGTCTCGATGAGCTGATTTTAAAAATATAACCTTTACAACACTGCACTACGTCTACATGGTTTACTTCCCAGGTAGATATCGGTAAATATTTAATTTAATCTTCATGATATAGGTACGTACCTAACATAGACACAACTATTAAGTTTCTTGAATTAATTTAGGCCAATGCAATATTTATATTTTATATCTTCTTTAAAAAAAGTGTAATGTAAGTCTGACAGTGTTATCAGTACCTCTGGCATTTATAGATAGGCATTTTTCTATTACTTCAAGGAACAACCTTCAAATTAAACAATTATATAAAATTGTATTACAGACAAGAAATTATCCTTATTTAGAGGTTGATCTTTTTACCTCTGAGTAAAGTTACATGTAAGTTTCCTTGACATATTAATAATCAATAGCCCTATAGTTTAATTAGCAAGTAGTAACTCTCAACTTGGTGAAAAAAATGGCCCTAAATAAAATATATAATAAAATTGTCATACTTTTTTAAAACTTCCTTTGGTTTGTTCAATGCATAATTATTGGGCATGTTCTGTGTATATTCTTGGGTATATTCTGTAGACTCTGAAACAAAAACAAAATAAACTATAATATGAAGTACATATAATCTCAAAAATAATGGTAATTTTTTTACCTCTGACGTTTTTCGATCACAATCGTTGAATTAGCACACATACTTCCGATTTATTAAAATCGCAGTTTTATTTAAACCTAATTTTTAATAAAATCGTCTCATGTTGTTTTTTTAGAATTTGACAGCTTGATTTTAAACGTTGAGAAGATAGAATATGAAGTAGGTAGATAACGAAATAAAGACTATTTTGTGATATGACAAGTGGAGGCACTTTGCGTCATATTTTGATTAATTTTAAGTTAATAATTTTAGATTGACAAAATGAAAATGTTTTTGTATCAATTAAATCACGCTATTTTAATAAAGGGTATTTATTATCACCAAAACTGACTAGCTCGAGTTTGACATATGTCGTAAAAGAGTAATACAAAAGTGGGACGTTTAGTACCATCAGTGCTTCTCTATATCTATGATTTGAAAGATTGGTATAGCCCCGCCTACTTTGTGACGTCACGGTGTGCGTTGCGCAAATTAGGCTGATTTAAGTTATTTTATCATTGTTTAACTACATTTCAGGGATCTCTTATCGTGTGACATCTCTTTTTAGCTAAATATTTTCAAGAACGCTTATCACTCCCGCGGGTTCACTTATAAAAGCCACGAGCGCAGTGGCGTACCCAAAAATAGATATTAACACGCATAAAAACAATAAAATTATTAAAATTGAATTAATATTTTTATGTTATTATTTTAAAATAATGTGTTCACTGCACAAATGAACCAATGGAGAAATTGTTCCTGGTGTTGTCATATGTTTAATATTGAATTATTCTTAGTAGGTTTGGTAAATAACAAGCCAGTTCATTTTATATTTATTTGGCATTTAATTACGATTATTTAATCTTGTATAAGAACCCGATTTTAATTTATTGCAACACCCGAAAGTTTTGCACACGAATAGTTAAGGTTTGTTATTTTTAACTTCTTAAATCTAAGACAAAAACATTTTGACTCTTGTAATATTTCATATTTCCATTTGGAGCTACCCGAGTTCTTTAACACTGTATCGAAATGTTATATAAATAATCTGGCGACAAAGGAAAGTTTCGTCATTCCACTCCCAATACCACTGCTAAACCAATTACCCTAAAAGAAAATTAAAAATTACAAAAAAAATAAACAATGATTAACTATCATACAATGAATAACACAAGATATGGCTGTAGAAAATATGTTAACAAAATAAGAAGAAATAAGAAAAGATACACTTTCTATTAGATTAGTATATAAAGAAAAGAAAATTAGTAAATTAGAAAAGAAAATTAGTAAATTCTCATAATATATTAGTGATATTAGTGTTTTTTTTTTTCAAAATTAAGATGATTTATTAAATAAAACTTATCTTTTGGTAAATGGAGGTAATTTAAGGAATGTAAAAACTGGGTTATCGCATGGTATATCCTCTAGCAACTTCCACAAAGGGATTCGGGATCCTTATTCGTAATTCTGCAACGTGAATGATCTCGTGATATTTGGTATTCTAACTTAAACTCGAAACTGTCTAGATCTTCTCTAGATGAATCAACAACGGTCTTCAAATTGTACCAAAACCAAAACAAACTTCTAGGTATAAAAACCATAAAACATCTTGAGAGGAATTCAAAGACGTCTTGAGAGGCATTCAAAACAGTCTAGATATAGCCATGCTGAAAAAGGGTTAAAATATTAAGACAAGAAATAGGAAATTTGAACAGGATTTAGATAAAAAGCTTTAACTATTAAATGAACAATTTAAAACTATTAAATGAATAATTTAACAGATACTAAAATTAATATGAAAAGAAAAAATCTTATTTAACATAGTAAAGCATAATATCTTATTCCCAAAAAACAATATACAATTTTATATAAAATAACCATGTGTCATTCAGTGTTGATATTGAGGTTACGTTCAAAAAATGATAATTTATTTAAGAAATTCTTGTACAAAATATATATTTTTAACAATATATCATTATTAAAACTTACCTTATAAAATCAGATGGATTTTAAGAATATTAAAAATCATCTAATACTTCAGATGACCAAGATATATTCAAATCAAGTTGATTCGTTGATATCCAAGTCAAAAATAATTCTCACAAGACTAATCAAAGAAGAAGAAAACGACAAATGACATTTAAGAGGTGATCGTGTCGAAATAACGGTTCCAACCGTTACAAAGTGTAAATTTGTTGTGAAATTTCAAATATTTTTTAATTTAAGTTAGCAGCGTTCGTACCGCTCGACCTTGTCTCTGTGGATGTTTCACACGCTTTAGGAAATATTTTTAATCTCCACTAGCTACTATCACATTTGTCCTATCGAGAATCAGGTCCTATGTCTCCCACCGAGAATCTGGAGACATATTTATTTGCATTTAAATTCCTGTTTTGTAGTCGGACATATCCCGAAGAATAAAAAAAAGAATGAAGTTCTGCAAAATTTGCAATGTCGCAGAACGTTTGAACATAACGAAATCTCTCTTCTATTGCGCTTTTTGAAGTAGAGTGAAAAGTTTAACTGGAACAAATTCTGAGACTTAATAAATAAAGGTTTGTCGCAAAATTCCCGAAATGTGTCGATTTTTATTTTCAATGGGACATATTACAGAGGGGTTTGTTTACTTTTTTTAATCAGCTGGAGGGTTGTAGCAACTCACAACTTTTTTTACTAAATGGAAGACGAGGACGATTAATTTTTTTGCTACTAAACTCTACGATATCGCTGCTTTAAGAAAAATCAAGAATGAAATTAGGCAAGTAACGCCGAGTGTTATAAAATGTTCGAAATACATTTATTATCGATTAGAATATTATCAGTGGAAACAACATTTTTTGCATAAAAAAGCTTTAACGTAATAAATTAACCTATATTTCCGTTAACAAAAGTATTGGTAGTTGCTGCAAACCCACAGATAATTAAAAAAATAAACAAACCTCTTTATAATATGCTCCATTGAAAATAAAAATTAACATGTTTCAGGAATTTTACGACAAACTTTTATTTATTAAGTTACAGATTATGATCCAGTTAAATGTTCCACTCTGTATAGTTCACAATAGAAAATGCGCTTTTATTTGAATACTTGGAAAACGAAATTGCTGTGAAAGCATCTCTGAGTCTGTATGGGAAGAAGGGTAAATATTTTGTGTATATTTAAGTGAGTTCAATCAAAGTGACACATTCAGACTCTGTGTTGCAGTATTACTTTTATACGGTAAAGGCAGGGTCGGCCCAACCATTTTTTTTTTTCGGAATAAATACACATCAAAAGTGTCCGTCCACAAGCTTCAAATCCAGATTTATTAAAAATATAACCAGACAAATATGATTTATTCGAATTGGATTAGTTACGATTTTTTTTTTAATTAAAAATACAAACGTTAGAACTAACATTAGTACAAGTAATATTTTTAAAACAACAAAGAATACTACTACAATATACAGGGTGTTACTTAATGATAGGCCGTAATTCCAACGGCACATTCCTGAACAAAGCTCAAGTAGAAAAGATTATACAGTGTGTCTGTTTAAGTTGGAACCATAAGAAAGAAATTTTTATTATTGATTTTTGGAAAAAAAGTTATTCTTGATAAAAAGTCCTGCATGACTCAAAACTTAAAATACAGTCATCAAATATGAATTTTTTTAAGCCGTATACGAGGTTTGTCAAAAAATATGAATTTTGTTCAAGAGTAAAGTACTGTAATGTGAGCCATTTCATTATTCAGTCATGCTCTAATACTCCAAGTCCCTCTCTGTCTTATTTGGCCTTTGAGGCTCAACTTATCCGATTATCATACATAATTAAACCCCTTGAGACCAAACCTATGTGACGACTATGGTGGACTATTCGAGAAAGAACGGGATAATGTTTCTAGTGTATCGGTGAAAATGGGTGAACTTTCTAGCTCATTCGCCAAACTTTTAAATTTGTATATAAATATTGGTGGAGGACCAAGCGGTATCAGTTAGTAGATAGACAGTGGTGAATATAAATAGTGAACAGTTTAGAAACATTCGAAATATATATAAATTAGAATAGTAGTGTTATAAATAAATAAGTGTTTAAATAAATTATTTACAAATAAACTATTGTTTAAAATAAACAAACATCACAGTAACATTTTCGTTAAGAAAATTGCTAAAGAGAGAAAAAAAATTATGGATTACCGTAATTAGGTGGATCAATGCAAAATCTAGAAAAAATCTAATTTTTCAGATAGATTGGTGTAATTGCATATTTGAATGTAATTTTCAATTATTCTAATCAACTTTTCTTAATGAATAAATATTTATATAATATAATAAATTTATTTTTTAGAAGATTTGGTGTCCATTTGCCAACAATTTAGTATTTAAAAAGATGGTGATTTTCTTCACATTTTGGAGTGACAATGATATTTGTTAATGTCTGCAAAAGGATCATTTTATCCAAATGCTAGAGGTAAAACGATTCCCCACGTGGGGCAAAATGATCCTATTTTCAAAACATTATTTTATTATTACTTTCGATAAATAATATAACAAAACATTAGTTTATGTATAAAAAAGCATAAAACATAATATACAAAGTCTTAAAACATTGGAAGTGAACAGAAACTTACTCAACATTATTTAAGCAACTTTTAATACCTTAACTAATTTAAAACTTGATATTTTTCTTAACTCGATAGGTTTGGATTTGATGCAAACATAAATCACACTCAAAATTGCAGTCGTTCTCATTGACCCCGGCACACTGATCATGAGCCCATTATAGGCATTTAATGGACCTGATCCATTCGTCTCCAGTCAAAGAAGCAGCGTATTTTTCGCAACAAAAGATGCACTCTTCTGATTCTAATCTGCTGTTACTGCTCACTTTCCTCTACTACTTTTTTTGTCTTCTTGTTTAATTTATAACTTTTTTCGTGCTTTCTGATTTTGACTTGTTTTATTTTTTTTCTTAGCTTCTATTTCAATTTTTTTCCTGTTCTCCTCTTCAAGCATGATTTTTTATGGGGTACTCGTGAGCAAAACGGTACTAACATACTTTCGTTTTTGAGCTGCTTTTTTTCCCTTAATTTTTGGAAGAGGATTGCAATTAGCAGGAGTTACGGTAAAGGAACTTTCCACTTCGACTTCACATTGGTCTGATACCTGATTTTTAATTGTTGGAGGGATTTTCGGTCGTGTAATTGGCCCAGGAATTGGAGAACTACATAGAAGTGGGTTGTTTGCAGATATGTCTTCATTATTCTCTAAGTTTTCTTGATTATTTTGAGCAACTTTGTGGGTCTCTTCCGTAACTTATGCTGCTGCGAAATCAGCGTCAGAAAACATGTCAGGATTAAAGGGCATAATACCAGTTTTAAAAGCATTTATTGTATTATTCGGTACACATGCTTTCAGGTAGGTTTCTGAAAAGATTCTGCTTATCTGGAACGTTGTCCCAGCAAACATTTTGGTGTAATTTGACGTCGATACTACCTAAATTATATATAATAAATTTGGTAGCAAAATTAGATTTAACCTTAATTAAGTAAAATTTACGTTGGCTCGACGTGGATTCGACATAAGTGGAGAATAAGACGACGTCGAAATTTGGTTTTATTTACCAAAATAGGTAGAATTACATTTAAATCCACATTGTAGTAGCCCAGTACGTTTGGTTAGTAATACCTCTCTAGGGAAATTTGACGTCAGTATAAAGTTAAGTCGACGTTGATTTAACTAAGTTTAGGTAGAAACTACCAAAATATTTGCAGATGACGTATGCCTCCAAGTGTACGTAAAGAAATTTTATACTTATTTGGTGTTTTTATCTATATATAAGTAGAAATATTGTAAGAAGTCACCAACACAACTAAAACATATACCTAATTCACATGGAAGATTGAAAATAAATAAATGTCGATGACAAAAATATATGTAATGTAATTGCGGTGAATATGCAGTTCATGCTTGTTGAAATTAATGCGAAGAAAATTTTGTCGTGCATGTTAACAGTTCTACTTAGAAAAATAACAATGCCCTTCCAAAATATTCTCTAATTAAAAAAATATAAGAAAAAAATATGATCGTGTAAAAAAATAATAATAATAATATTATGAGCTAAAACTATGTTACGTTTGTTGTGTATTACTTTAGAAAATCAATAATGTTTCGTTTTTCGGTATTTTCATTCGTATGTTCTAATTATGGTCATTTTAAAAATTTAAAATTTGGAATCGTACTTCAATTACGTTAAGAAAATATGGCGTATTGTGCGAATTCGACCTAAAAGTTATTATGACTAAGGAAATCTACGTATTTTACAAATACCTTTTTATTAAGTTGAATTAACTTCAATTTCACAACATATTAGTTAACTTTACCTATTTAAAGAAATAATAACTTATAGGTTTTATAAAAAAATTACCTATAGGTAAATATAACATATTTAGGTCACGTTGTTCTGCACTTGAGATTTTAGACGTTTCACTTTACGATAAAAATCGGAAGTATAACGATAATATTTATTATTTTTCGAACTCATTTTATTAATTATTTTTCGCACTCGTTTAAAGCTCTATCTACACCACACGTAAATTAAGATTACGACTGTAATGGTTTTTTTAAAATGGCCGAAATTCTTAAGAATAATGACGAAGACAGTAACTGAATAACCTAATTGTTAAAAATAACCTAAATAATATAAATTTTACAAATAGGTCATGTATGACTCTTTTTAAATTGGTGGTTTTTAGTCGAATTTACTTTGTGGTAGATTTTTCAGGTAATTGCTACAACAAAGTTAATAAATATTTCTTCAAGATGACTCTTATAGGTCAACTAAATGAGTATTCGACTATTTGGTTGAAATTAGGTAGATAAACAGGTAGAATTTTGCTACAGTTTTGACCTAATATTATTTTAAAGGAGAGTTAATAAAAGCGGCCAAATAGGTTACTATGGAGGCATAAAATTACGTAGAATTTTTAACCAAATCTACCTAGTTAAATATTCTACTATAAAGACGATTTTTAGTTGCCAAACAGGTAGATATTACCTAAATATGGCACCTAATTTTACTACAAAGGAAATTTAACTTTGAAGTAATTGTTGGTTATTTTTTTAAGTAGTTTTTCCCTTGCTGATATGGTTAAAGTTACTTTTAAGCAGATTTGTGTAAAAGGTAGATTTCTTGGTATAATTTACGTAAATTTAAATATAAATTAAAACCGTTTGGTAAATTTACATTAGAGGTATATTTTTCTAGTCAATTTTACGTAATAATTACCTCAATAAGTAAATTCGTCTTTAACAAAGTCGAGTTATAACTAATGTTATAGAAAATGTTTGCTGGGGTTACTGTTCCGCTTGGATTATTGGTTATCCATTTTTAACCGACTTCAAAAAAGGAGGAGGTTATCAATTCGTCGCGATATTTTTTTTTTTTTTTTTTTTTTTTTTTTTTTTATGTATGTTCAGCGATTATTCTTTAACACGGTGTCCGATTTCAATAATTCTTTTTTTGTTAGAAAGGGGGTACTTCAGGGGTGGTCCCATATTAATTTAGTCAAAATCTAATAATTGGGTCCATGAGAAAATCCTCAAACTCTTCATTTTTGATGTATGTTTAGCGATAATGCTTTACCACCTTGTCCGATTTATATGATTCTTCTTTTGTTAGAAAGGGGCTACTTCAGGGGTGGTCCCATATAAATTTGGTCAAAATCGTAAAATTGGATCCATGAGAAAATCCTCAAACTCTTCATTTTTTTATGTATGTTTAGCGATAATGCTTTACCACCTTGTCCGATTTATATGATTCTTTTTTTGTTAGTAAGGGGGTACCTCAGGGGTGATCCCATATAAATTTGGTTAAGATGTGGTGATGGCATCTGCACGTTTTTGAAGTCGGTTTTTTTAAATTTTTAATTTACACTTGTTCCAATGACTGGTTGGTCCATGTACGTGCTTAATGGATACATTATCCCTACATCCAACGGTTGCAACTTATGTGTTGTATGGGGGGGGAGGAGGAGGGCAAGCATAATTACAATGTTATTTTCTTCTGCCTTAGTCACGACGTTCAGATTTTTAGTGTGGGTCAAATGTCCATCTAACATTAGCAAGACGGGATTCTCTTTAGTTGGCTTCGTAATCAAAAAGTGATCAAACCATTGGCTAAACATTTCTAATTTCACCCAGCCGGAATCATTGCAACCGAAAATAGTTCCAGGTGGAGAGCCATCCATCAGTTCCGCTTTCATTCTTTTCTTACTAAAAATTAGCATAGGAGGGACAAAAGTCCGACCAGCAGAAGCGCAAATTACAGCACAACCTGCACATATGGTTGCAATGGCCCTGTCTTTAATACATATTTCTGTTCCTAGAAAACATTTTTTCAGTACAAATGAACTAATATGATAATTGTAATGTGACAAGTTAAATAAATTTACAAAATTGGTTTTCATATATAACATACGTTATATTTTCAACGTCCCTTAAATTTTAACATACCCGTTATAGAATTACCACTTAAAAAGGAATGGTTGAAGTGGACTGTACATTAGATATCACCGCTTTTTAGGTTCAAACAAACTTTTTTAACAGGATTGCTCTCATGAAACGAGTAAAAAATTAAGTTGCACTTTCGCAAAATGTGTTCAGTTTTCCGCGGAAAACGAAGTTATCGTGAATGCATAACCGTTTGCGTGGGCGGAGGGTTAAATTTCTAATCCCGGCTCATCGGGGGCGGCGATATCTGACCAAACGGAGACACTCGGCGTTTCGTGTTTCACAGAAACTCAGAAACAGTCTCCCGCCGACGATGCCGATAAGCGGTTGCTGTATTTTACTCTTCTATATTCCGGTTTAGATTACGTCCCGGAGTATTTCATTATTTACCAACGTGTGCGGGACTGGCATCGCGCAAAAACAAAAAATCCCGTTGCGGGTTGGGTGTTTTTCGCTCTACTTGGCGCTAGAATTGTTTGATAAAATGTATGATTGATGGGAATTTATCGAATTAGTTTTGCCGGCTGCAACAGTTTGTTCTCTACTTTATTTTTTGTTTCGTTACAGCTATTGAATTGTTCTAGTGATTCCGGGCAGAGCGGAATTGAATGAAATGAATTATTTTTAATAGGAAATTCGGTAAAATATTTAATAGGATAACGTTATTATAATGTTTTTGTAACATTGAATAACTTTAAAGGGCTAATGAATTGTAAAAACGGGTTTGAAATTAATTCAGGTTTTTAAATTTGATTCGGTGAAATAAAATTTGTTCTTTCGGTTTAGGTAAGTTATTTATGTTTGCTTTGTTGATTAGTAAAATATTTTACCAAATTTATTCATTTATTTCAATTTAGCACAAAGTTCTACCATCAGACCACAACCAATTCTTAGGTTTTTTTTTTTAATTTAGTTTTTTTCAACGGCTATTAATACAAAACAATACTTTCTTAAGTATTGTTTATTAACAAATTTAATAATTGATAATCGAAGAAAGTGTAAAATCCTTTAAGTTTTTTAAATTTGTAAACATATAACAAACTTTAAAATTACACAGAAATGTAACTTCTTATATTCTTTACCTACTTTAAACTACTGTACTACCGCTAATAACCCTTAGTGGTTAAAGCGATTTAAATTTAAATAATAATAATAAAAAAAATATTTTCGATGACACAGAGTATAATCATTTCCATATTAGTTCCTTACCTTATAACATAAGGTACTCATTCCCTAATTATTTTAATAAAATCACGTGACCTATGAAACCTAAAATATTAAGTTTAGAAGAGAGCTGTTATTTCAATTTATTAAAAGCTCCGCATACTATAAATATTTCGTTTTTTGACAGTACCGATCGTTTTAAAAATAAATTTTTTCACTGATCGATTGGTAATTGCTATACAAATGGGGCATGTATTTACATTAAAAAAAATTAAATTTTAATTTTTTTTACTACGATATAAAAAAAATCTAAGAAAACGCATCATTATGGGTAAATAACATTTAAAACCCTCAACTGGTATTGCTGTTTTACAGTCACGGAACTGATATCCTGGGGTGTTTAGGCACCGCCTACAAATAAAAATAATATAATTTTACTAAAATATACCAAAATATGTTTATTTTTTGGTTAGGATTGGTTTATTGATACATTAAAATACCATTTTTATAGAAAAAACTGAATTTTATTATTTTGATTTCAAAATTAACAAAAAAATGCATTCTAATGCCAAGAAAAATTAAATTAAAGGCACTTTGTTATTTTCTGTAACAAAAAAAACATGTATTAGTGTCATGGTGGAAATTCTGACAAGCAAGATTTTTTTTGTATTTTTTATTGGTTTCACACTAACTTACCTTTTATAGCACTCCTGGCAATCACATTTGCTTTTTGGCATTTTTGACAAGTCTTTAGTTTTCTATCCCTTGTCCTGGGACAAAAGCTGCATGTTTTGGTGCGTATCCTACCATATCTGTATTCCTAGAAGAAGTGTTTTCACTATAATTTTCACCAAGTACTTTTGAAAATGTTGTTATCATTTTTCTTCTCTCCAAATGCTGCTTTATAAGTTCTCTGCCTAGTAATATTGTTAAACTTCTTCAAAATACTTTTTGATCATTACCACTTTTCAACAAAACATAGCCCAAGTAGCAACATAAAAACATTTTGGATTTATTTCAGTTTTAAAATGGTTTCAATGTGGTAAATAAGAAGATACTAGTTTTAAAGTTACCAATTAATCTTAAAAGTTTGTATGTCTTGTTGTAGTTTTAAAATGGTTTAGTTTCAATTAACTCTAAAACTACTTAGTTTTATGAAGGACTTGCAGGTTGTTTGGTTTTATTATGTTCTAGATTGTGACGTTTTAGTTTTTAAGTAGTTTTAAAGAGATTCTTAATGTAACTAATAAAATCTATTATTAAATCTGCTTGATCTTAGGACAATTTGGTCAGTAAATATTGCGTTTTAAAACTATTTCATTACTATTCCTTATAACGGTTTTCTGAAATGCAATTAGATAGCTATATTAATAACGGAACACTCTTAACTCGATCAATTTGGTTATCGTAAAGACTAACTGTACTTCTTGTTAGAAACAATAAAATTAAACTCATCCCCTATTTTTACGTGGCCCAAATGAACCCCGCATTTTGTATCATGTCAAACAGGGTGAACCTACAATAATTATAAAAACTGAAAATATTATTATTATTAATCTAAAAATACACAAAACACGGAGATTTTAAAGATAGGTTTACATTAAAACCGAGCGGCATTTATCACAGCCGCATTAAAACTAAACTGTTTAAATCACAAGCGAATATTTCTTTTGTCACATACCCTAGCTTTTGGAACAGTATAAAACTCGATTAAATAAAACCCTTTGATCTTAACGTTTCCTTGTCCATTATCTAAACGGTTTTATTTAATTTCCGGCCATTTTACTTTCTCGAGATGGTGGAAGCCATGATAGATAAAATTAAGGCTGTCAATTCCTGACGTGATAAACGATTAACCGGTTCGACTGATTTTGACCGGTTTCGGTTTTAACCGGATTTTTTCTATTATTATAACCGGTTCGGATATCCGGTTAACCGGTCAGATTATCCGGTTTACCGGTATAATTGTCCGGTTTATCGGTCTAATTGTCCGATTAACCGGTCCCATCAAACCGAGCCGGTCAAACCGGACCGGTTAGACCGGATTCGGCCAGTACAGATAATAACGGGTATTTATTCGCGTTGTTTTTCCACCAAGTTAATGGATTTTGATTATTTCGTAATAATATCTTAGAATTGTATTCCTCCACTTCCGAACGATAATTACTAGGTCCAGAATCTTCTGGAAATAAAATGTTTATTTCCGATTTCTTGTTGGATTCAGAATTAGTTGTCATCTCATCTATTTTCTCAGACATAGTTCTAATTTGTCGTACTTGACTTTCAATTGAAAGTCCATCTTTCTTTCAATATTTTTATATCTGGGGCCAAGATAGGTCACAAAGTCCGCAGTTGAAATGTTTTCAAACTTATTCGTCAAGGTATCCTTTAAATGAAAAATGGCTACAGGTACTATATATTTAGCTCTCTGCTAATCTGTGCATAAATATATTATTTCGAATTACGTACCTACGAAACTATTAACTAGGTCAGGGTCAGGAAACCCCTCCATTCTCTTAATAATGCACAATACTGGTACGTTTCCATATTCAATATACCCCCCAAACAGAAACCACGCACTTCGCACATCACGACTTATACTCACGACGACTGAACGTGTTTACTGTGGCTGTGGACTCAAATTAACGACTGTGCAAGACCAAATGGTCGAAGATCGCTCAATAATTCAAGTCAGAAACGACTTCGGCAAATTCTTCGCCATTAATCGTAACAGTACATTTATTGTTAACCTGTTTTACTGTGATTGTTAGAAAAATATTACTATTTTGCAGATTCAGTGTGCTAGTTTTACGGTGGTAGTTATTAAAATGTTACTAGTAAAGGTCTAACTGCGGTAGTAATAAAAATTACTGATTCAGTAAGAAATGTTTACTTTGATGGTAATACGAATAATAGTAATTCTATTTCTAACTGGAGCAGTAAAAAAATATTACTGCCACGGTAAGAATTTAAACTATAAAACTCTGCTTACAGTCCTAGTAACACATCTAACAGTTGTTGTAAGACAATCTAACAGTAGCAGTAAAAAGTTTTTAATAACAATACTTTCTTACTGAAGCGTTTTCCTCAGTGTACTATTCAAAATTTGTATTTAAACAAA
This sequence comes from Psylliodes chrysocephalus, assembly GCA_927349885.1. Lineage (NCBI taxonomy): Eukaryota > Metazoa > Arthropoda > Insecta > Coleoptera > Chrysomelidae > Psylliodes > Psylliodes chrysocephalus. Next base: position 24,056,102 of record OV651829.1, on the reverse strand, counting down.
ATTGATTAAAATGTAATTTATAGTTTATCTTGTTTAATTTTATATATGAATTCGTTTATGTTTATTGTTAATAGTTAAATTAAGATCATCAAAAAAAAAAAAAACTATTTTGGGTGCCAGGTCACAAAGGGATCGAAGGCAACGAAAAGGCTGACGAACTTGCAAAAAGAGGGTCAGAAGAAACACCGGAACCAGACACAAACCCAGGAGTACCAAAAAGTACAGTCCGGGGTTTTATAAATGACTGGATTCGGGAACAACATATCAACTATTGGGGAAGCACCCCAAAACAGGCACATGGAAAAGCCTTCATAGGCAGACCATGTCCCAAAAGAACTAGAGAACTAGTCTTAATGAATAGGAACCAGTTAAAAGTGATAACAGGGTTCATGACTGGGCACGCCCCAGTAAAGGGACACTTGAACAAAATTGGCATATACAATGGGGAACTCATGTGCCGACTATGTCACAAGAAACCAGAAACGGCCAAACACATACTGTGCGAATGCGAAGCTCTAGATCGCAAAAGACAGGCTCTTTTTGGACAACCCCAGGTTGATCCAACAACGTATAGAACCCACTCACCCAAGGATCTGTACAAACTTGTACAAGGTACAAAGGTGACAGAGTGGGTGCTATGAACTAACATGGGGTAAAACACAATAAGCCAATAGGCTTCAGTGTTATTCGGAGACACATAGTCAGACGAGTCCAGGAAAAAAAAAAAGATCATGGTTATTATATTGGTTATTGTGGAGAAATAAAAATTAAATTGAAGAACTTATTTTTCTATCATATTTTATTTTTTTGTATAAAAAGTATTAAAAAATTAAAAATTAAAGCAATGTTGTTGAATTGAAATAGTTTCGTGGACATAGAAAAAATAGTATATGCAACTCTGATGTAATGGCTATAAATACATGATCTTTGCTTAATTTTACGTCAAATAGACATGAACTAAAAAACAAAAAAGTACTAGATTTTGCTTCAAGTGTACTACAGTATCAAAATTTTTAGATATTGTACTAGATTGGCAAAACTGTTTGACATTATAAAATGGCTGGCCAAAGCTCTGAAACGTTGCCAAATTGTGTTTTATTTGGTATTTGGCTATTAAAACTATATTTAGGTACACAGAGAAAACACGGACAAGTAAAATTTTTTTCTGACATTTATTTAATTATACCAACTACTTTTTATCTTACATCAGCATAATTTTCATGCTGGTGTAAAAACAATATTTTTTCTAATCATAACATTCTAGAATAGGTAAACCATTAAACTATTGTAAGCGAACTGTTATCCTAAACAGTAATTTCAATAAAAAAAATATACCTCAGATATCTAAAACAAGTGAACAAACTTCCTACACTTTTTTTTGAATATTTTGAAATATTTTTATCTTATTCCAACTAAACAGTTCACTTGTTTTAAGATAATATGTTACAGCCGTTAAATTTTACCAGTCGTCAGACATATGAAAAAGATAGTGACCGATTTGCATTATAAAACCATTGCCATTGTCATTATTAGTCGTGTTACTCTCGTTCTAACGAAAATTATCGAACCGTAATTGAATTAGGCAAACAAAAGATTTCGGCTTCACTCTATCATCACTCTTCCTTCAGTGGGTTCGTTCGTCCAGCCGCGACTAACGGTAATCTGCTGTGTCATCCAGTTTCTTCAAAGACAGTGAAAAGTGAAAGTGGGCAAGCAGGTGTTACAGGTTACAGGTCGGTGCCGGCAAGTGCATAGGAGATGGAGGATTTTAAAATTTTATTACAAAATTGGGGTCTACCAGAGGTAATTAATCGTTTTGAAGGTAAGTTAAACAAAATAAGAAATTAAGTAGAATTTAATATTATCGGTGGTAAATGAACAATAGGATTTCAGAAGACCTTAAAATATTAAAAGCTATCAACTAGGAACTAGGTTCTTGGTTCTTAGGTTATTCGCATGCTTTCTGAGTTTTTAATATGTATACCGGGTGTTCATTATTTATATTTTTCACTATTGTACCTACAAGATTATAACTTTTAACATGCAATTTTCACCGAAATGTTTCAAGTTATTTCAAGTTTTATTTCACTCAATCAAAACTTTTATCGCTTCCGGCTTACTGAAAAACAAAATGGTGGTTTTTTAAAGACGTTTTTGTTAACAAAAATACTCAATAATAGTTACATTTGCCGTATTATCCACAAACAAATGAAGTTTTCTGGATTATTTTCCAAGAATACAATCCATAATAAGTTGAATAAATTTTTATTACGTTTCTTGTTATTTATTTATTGTGTTTTGATAAAAACGTTTTTTTAAATATTTTAAATTTTTTTGAAAATTGCAAAATAGTCCAGAAAATTTCGTTTGCTTGTGCATAATTTTAATATTCGTAAAAAATAAGCACATAGTAAAATAATATGAATTTTTTTTTATGTATTAGTGGTATTCTTGCCCCTTTTAAACTTTTTTAATGATTTCAAAATTGTCGGTTACGGGGGAGCATCAAAAAATGTTAAAAAATCAATTTTCCTTTAAGTCGGAATATCTCGTTGAAAATCGGTACATAGGCGCAAAATGTAATTAGAAACAACTTTTTCAAATACCTAACTTTTTTTCATATTTTTACAAAAAAGGGCTTTTTTGGACGATTTTTCAAAATAATTGTAAAGATGACAGATAACTAACGTCAGTAGCCAACTTTGCTATGGGGTGTTTTAAGTTTTAAAATAAGCAGAGTTGATTGCCATATGACGTTTCTTTCAAAATATAATATTTAAAAAAAATCCCATATGGATCCAACTTTATGAAAGACGCTGTATATTTATATATAATTAATAGCATAGAAAAACATCTTTGAGATGATATGTTAAAATTTATTTAAAGTTCTTACTTAAATTGATTATTTTTTTTCGTTTTTAGCTTGAATCAGATTTCAATCATTTGTATCCAGACAAAGTGGATATAGTTTATGGCAGATGGCCCAAAGTTAATGTAGCTATATTAAAAGAAGCTAAAGATAGAGGCATTGATTTGGATGGTTATTCCCATTTAGGTAAGTATCGCTTATAAATAATTTCAGCAATTTCACTATTTCATTGTAAAAAATAAATAGAGTATGATCTTTTTTTTATTTTTAGATTCCACTTCACAGGCATTGGTCATTTTACCTTTATTATTTTCGCCTATAACGTTAAAGAAAAGTTCAAAATCCAAAACCCATTGGAGACCTTCTAGGTGTGAAGTGGCTGAAAGTTTTTTCTTAAAAGTGAAAGTAAGAATTATTTAGTTTTATTACTATATGAAGACTACGGGGGAAGAATGGTGTAATGTAAGTCACAATTGCTTCAAAACTTCACTTTTAACGTGAGTCGGTAGAAGAATAACATTACTTTTCGGTGACCATTCGGTTATAGGGAAATAGCGACACTATGGTGTGATAATGCTGGGCGAAACCTGTACAAAAGCAAGTTGATCACCCTGTATTGTTATATTTATATTTCAATGAATAAACTTATGTTGAATACTTGTAATATGTTGAATACCTGTAAAAGTGCAAATGTTATATTTCAGTGAATAAATTTTTGTATTGAATACCTTTTGTATATTTTAATGCCCTGTCCATCCTTTATAAATCGCAAGCCCATGCTATTAAATTTGGGTGTCATAGCCTACTCCTAGACGATGTCAAATTTTGATAGTCCTAAGGTAGGAGGTGAGTTTGGGACCTATGCCGTCAATTGGGGGTGGAGCAGTTGGAAACTGTGGAGAGGTAGGGGGTTGATGTCGCGATGGGGTGTGTATTTGGGGAAACGATCCAGTACGGCTTTCGAGAGTACTTGTCATCATGAACGTTGAAAACCAAATGCCGTACAAAATTAATTCGACCGGAAATCAGTAAAAATTTATAAAAAAAAAATATATTTTTTCCTGAATTTCGGTCGAATTATTATTGGACAGCATTTGGTTTTCAACATTCATGATGACAAGTACTCTCGAAAGCCGTACTGGCTCGTTTCCCCAAATACACCCCATCGCGACATCAACCCCCTACCCCTCCACAGTTTCCAACTGCTCCACCCCCAAATTGACGGCATAGGGCCCAAACTCATCTCCTACCTTAGGACTATCAAAATTTTGACATCGTTCAGGAATAGGCTATGACCCCCAAGAGCAGCTAAAATAATCACCTGATTCAGGTTAAATCAAAAAGCTAAAGTAGAAAAAGGTTTTTTTGTGGTAGCTAATGTGTTACCTAGAACAAGAATATTTTTTAGCTACAGTAAATTAATTTTTTTGCTCTTAAGTTGCGGTTTTTCTTAAAACAACTGAATTGTTGACTTAGTCTCGTCAAAACTTTCGCTTAGTTTAAGCGAAAATCAATAAAAATTAAGCTGTTCCAAGTTAATTTCGTTGCTACCATTAGTTGCTATATTTCCTGCTATAACTTAAATGGTAACCTGTTTTAGCAAAAACATTTACTTACTTTAAGTGATCTATAAATTCACTTACAGCAAGTTACTCATTTCTGGAATTTTTTTTTCTTGATTTAGGTATACTGTTTACTTGTCTCGTATTTAAGACAGATTTTTACTTGGAGTAAGCGAATTTTCACTTACAGTTAGTGAATTTTTTTCTCCGTGTATAATTGAAAAAAAATTAGTCACAAAATTGTATTTACCAAATTTTACCATTTAACAAATCGCATCGAATTTGGTCACACCTAATTTGCATTTTAAAACATGCAAAACTTATTTAGAAATAAATACAACACTATTTTCTGTGCTTTATTTTGCAAGAAACAAGTTTATTTTTACAAAATTATGTAAAATTCTCATAAGAAGCCAGTATTATTAACATCCCTAGCAACACCAGCGCCCCTGCGGTGAATTGTAAAAGCTTAATTAATGTTCGTTTTTTGGGGCCTTATTTTGGGTATGCCAATTCGCCCCCTTCTCTCTAATCTTCATGGTTATTATTCTTCTTCTTTTTCTTCTTTTTATAATAAATAAATAAAATTTAATAAAACGATTTGATACACTTGAAAGGTTGATTTAAAAAAAAGTGAAGCGATTTAAGATACTTTTAGAAATAAATTGGCTTCAATAAGATCCGAATACTGACTATTCTGTGCCAACCGACATAATTACATCTCGAAAATTGTATCTCCCCTTTATTGGATTATCCTTTCAATTTGCCGATTCCCGTTTTTGACGAAAACATTCAATTTCCTTGTTATTTTCTCAGGTGTAAAGTAAATTACCCACTTCGCCGATTGATGTTTTCTTTTCCATTACTGATGGTATTAAAATTTTTAAATTAATGCAGATTCCTTTTCCTTTTCAGAGAGGCCAATATTTTTAAAGCCAAAGGAAATTGAAAAAAGATTCTATTGGATCACTTGAAAAACTAATTATCTACCTATCTTCTATTATTAGATTTTCGATAATCGAAATTTTTAGTTAATGATTCTTTAAGCGAGTAATTATATACATACGGGGTGAGAATTTAAAAATGTATAATAGCTGTATATCATGAATTAAAAATGATATTGAAAAAAAAAATAGTAGCTCGGTCACTAAATATAAACTGTAATTGGTGGATTTCATATCCTTACAGTGTCCCTATTAGGATGGATGGGAAATTATATCCGTTCAGTAGAACGCAATGGTCTCCTTTTTCGTTGAGCAGTCTGTTTGTAGAATAAATAATATTCATATGGGTATAGAAAAAAAACATATCTAGAAAAATAAATCTGTGCCGAGTAACTTGATTTCGACTCAATTCAATAGAATTATCGAAAGTGATTCTATAACTCGATCTGTTTTGACTTCGGAAATATAAGGAAATTCGACAAAATAATTAAGCATTCGAACTACTTTTATTTTGAAGGTCAAACAATAAAAATTAAATTGTATTTGTTTAGCCATGACGTCAATTATTTATTTATTTATTTTTTATGGTGAGTTAAACGACACCATCTGTAAGTTGCCTCGGAGGTTCATGCAAATAATAATGATAGTCGACCCTCCCCGACACGAGCTCTGCTTTCAGAGTTGCAGGGGTCTCTCGTAAGGGGTCAATGATGAAAAAATATTATTTGATATTGCGCTTTGCAGAATATGCTAAGAGAAGAAAGCGATTCTTTGGAATTCTCTGAAAATCGCTGTGAATAGCTATTTCGGCTAAATAAAGCAGGGATTTCCCGGTGCGCCGGTCTTTTTATAACAATTTGAAGTTTCAAAGAATTGAAAATGCCAGAATTTATTAACTAATTTATTAATCTACTCATTAATGTGGGTCTGTAAATCATAAATATAGGAACATGACGAAAGCGCCCATACCCACAAAAACGTAATGTTTCATGTGACGTTACATTTGTTACGTGCACATTTTACCTTGGACATAGTTTCCGAAGCACTCATAACTTGCTATCTAAGATAAACATAAAATATCAGATACAATTCAATCATAAATATATCTAAACTTACCATAGTAAAGTACTACAAGGGGGAACATCAGGCAAATATTGTACCCATTATAACTAACCCATGACGAACTTAAGTAACTATTTGTAGGGGATTATAACCCCAGGGTAAAACTGTGCATACCAACCAAATATACTGAAAGAGATAACTTATCAACAGAATATACTTTTATTACCCACCCAACTCTCCGATTACCAATTTTAGGAGTTAGCTAAAACTAATACAGTTGTCACCCCTTCTATAAATAGGACTACCCCCTTTTAAGGGTATCACATTGTTCCGTTATGTTGATATCAGGAATCTCGTATCTTCGCGTTCGTCTGACTCTGGCCTCTGCCTCTTTTTTATTATTCCAAGATTGTAGGAATAATTGAGTAGAAAAAAACGAGCGATGAGAGAATGTTGCAATATAAAATATACACGAAAAAATAAGTACTATATTATATTCTTTATGTACGTTTACTTAATACCTTCTGCTTAATAACATTTTGTTTTCAAAATATAAATCTATAGTTGATGAATTTGTAACTTTGTACCTAATTCGAGTTTGTGTACAATGTTACAAATGTTCATTGCTAACAGTTTTTTGATGTTACTACCGCCTTAATTGAAATTAAAGAAAATCCGCATTACTAGTAAATTTACAATTCGTGCTTGCTGCCAAGCGCGTCGTCACATTCAACGCACATGGAACGTGCTTCCAGAAAAGTGTACTAGAATGGTCTTGATTGCCCGAGTACAAAAATGCCATTTAGGAATCAACCAGTATTCAACAGGACGACGGTGGTAAAGGAAACAATTGTGCAATGCAAGAGTTGCAGAAATTGCTCACTGTGCTGCTATTCCATCATTTGTACCTATAATATTGTGACGCGAAGCTGTCTCTGTACTTTGTTTACTCCTTGCCCGCGGTATGAAGTCTATCGCTGGCCATATAGAGATAAACGCACCGCTTCGAGAAGCTGCCAAAGTGATTCCTTTGCGGCGTATGAGTCATAAAGAGGCAGTTATCGATCGTTATCGAGTGTTCTGGTACACATTGCTAATTAATACAAGAAGTTTTCTTACTTTTATTCTAGTGAACATATTTATCACCGTCATTCGCAACTACTATTAGTTCTTCTTGCCTTCCGAAAAGCAAGTTTGCCAGTATAAAAATATTGCTCACCTTGAATTGAAAATATTTCTTCCCCATGAATTATTTATCGTCGGGTACGTCGTACACCACTTCAACACTTCTTTCGCCAGAATTATTTTAGCTCTTGGAGCCTCGCCATCTAGAGTTAACTGCCTAGTCAACCAATTGCCATCAGGATTCTTGCCTAGATGAGTTTTGTTGTTTCTTGCCAACATAGTCAAGGCTATTAATTGCCGGTTGTCCGGGTAATAGTTAGTTCTATTGGCTCTGTGACATGGTCGGTCACTAAAGCTGTCAAGTCAAAATGACAATCTAGTTCTAAGATGACGTCTTCAACATTCTCCATACGTGGTGCGTTTGATTTGATCATCGGAGATCTCCGAGCGCTGCAAACGTTTTTGAATTGACACTCCGAGAGATCCATAAAGTGTTTGTTTTGCGTTGGAGCGATAACATAGAGCGAGCTCGATGTTCTCAGAGCAGAAGAATCGAGAAGAGGTAGCAATTTGTCTTTGTCTCTACCTATATTTTTTTAATTAACTTACAAACAAATTTGAATCTCAAAATTAAAGACCAGACAAGAAGTCAACAAATTATTTAGCCGCTTTTGTCTTATAGCTAAAATTATTCGTCATAAAAAACACAAAATCTGGTATATGCTGAATGTCAGGGTAATTACCCCTTATTATTAAAAGTTTTACCATTTTTTTTTTACTTTTTGCTCACTATTTTAACCACATACTTTGATTTTCTTTTACTATACGGAGAATGGTCGCACTGCGCAGCTTTCTGAGTGGTTAAAACGACTAAACCGACAATTCCGGAAGCAGAAGCGGATGATTAAAACGCACCTGATATTTTGCTTGCTGCTGTCAGTGTCAGTGAATATTATTTTTGAAGTCACAGTTTATTGCTAAAGAATCAGTTAGCTCACTCGGACCAGTTGAAAGTTCCAAAATAACATCCACTCCAGGGATACAAATTCAGGATACGCAATAGACTGCTGTTTTATTATAGACGGTTGTCCACATACTTTGATTACTATACGAGGCAAGAGAGAGGTCCGACACGCCCAACATAGGGCGCGGCCATTTTGAACCCTGTGACACAGTTTACAGCTAAAGAATCAGATCGCTCACTCTGCGTCGGTACTTTTGATCTCAATGTTTCAGTTTATATACTGTGCAACTCGGATAATACAATATATGACAACCGCACATACTTTGATTTTCTTTTACTATACGGAGAATGGTCGCACTGCGCAGCTTTCTGAGTGCCTTTTAAAAGGAGATAGAAAACTCCGCCATTTTGAACCCTTATTACGTGTTGCCTACATCTTGGCGCAATATTTTTAATAGGTGCGTTTTAATCATCCGCTTCTGCTTAGGAATTGTTGGTTTTCTTGGTTTAATCTGACAGGTTAAAACGACTAAACCGACAATTCCGGAAGCAGAAGCGGATGATTAAAATGCACCTGATATTTTGCTTGCTGCTGTTAGTGTCAGTGAATATTATTTTTGAAGTCACAGTTTATTGCTAAAGAATCAGTTAGCTCACTCGGACCAGTTGAAAGTTCCAAAATAACATCCACTCCAGGGATACAAATTCAGGATACGCAATAGACTGCTGTTTTATTATAGACGGTTGTCCACATACTTTGATTACTATACGAGGCAAGAGAGAGGTCCGACACGCCCAACATAGGGCGCGGCCATTTTGAACCCTGTGACACAGTTTACAGCTAAAGAATCAGATCGCTCACTCTGCGTTGGCACTTTTGATCTCAATGTTTTAGTTTATACACTGTGCAACTCGGATAATACAATATATGACAACCGCCTATAATAAAACAGCAGTCTTCTGCGTATCCTGAATTTGTATCCCTGGAGTGGATGTTATTATGAAACTTTCAACTGGTCCTAGTGAGCTAACTGATTCTTTAGCAATAAACTGTGACTTCAAAAATAATATTCACTGACACTAACAGCAGCAAGCAAAATATCAGGTGCATTTTAATCATCCGCTTCTGCTTCCGGAATTGTCGGTTTAGTCGTTTTAACCTGTCAGATTAAACCAAGAAAACCAACAATTCCTAAGCAGAAGCGGATGATTAAAACGCACCTATTAAAAATATTGCGCCAAGATGTAGGCAACACGTAATAAGGGTTCAAAATGGCGGAGTTTTCTATCTCCTTTTAAAAGGCACTCAGAAAGCTGCGCAGTGCGACCATTCTCCGTATAGTAAAAGAAAATCAAAGTATGTGCGGTTGTCATATATTGTATTATCCGAGTTGCACAGTATATAAACTGAAACATTGAGATCAAAAGTACCGACGCAGAGTGAGCGATCTGATTCTTTAGCTGTAAACTGTGTCACAGGGTTCAAAATGGCCGCGCCCTATGTTGGGCGTGTCGGACCTCTCTCTTGCCTCGTATAGTAATCAAAGTATGTGATTTTAACACACAAACCAGAAACAAGAATCAGGGCTGGTATATCTAAGGGGGTTGCGACATAGGAGTCCATTTTGGACGCCATTTTTTTCGAAATAGTAGTCACATAGTAGTCGCACTGATCTGTATTATGTTACTGGATATGATATAGCCCCCTAAAAAACGTTCCGAAAAATTGGCCGATTTGGGCAAATAATATGGCGGACCGGATGTTATTTAACGTAACCTCTATTTCCATTTGTCATTAAATTGTGTCAACAAGCTACGATGAGATGTTTTTATTGTGGAAAACAAAGTAAAAAGAGTATGAAATAAACAATAAACGTTCATTCCTGAAGACACAATATGCTTCACGTTTCCATTTTTATATTTTCTTTTATAAAAAATCAAATCATGGGTGAAATTTCCCGAAGGACATCGCCCGCAAAAGGAATAGAAGAAGAATAAGAAAAAAAACTAATCAAATTATAGGTTAGGTATGTAAAATTATCCCAAATTTCAGTTCTGTGAACCCACCATAATTTGCCCAAATCGGCCAGCATTGTTGCACTTCCGGTCTCCTTGGTGGAACGATTTGTTAGTATGTTAAATATAGCCTATATCCTATCCAGTAAAATAATCATTGATAAGGCAACGTAAGGATACGTCATATGTATTATTTTTGATATACAAAAGTGGGACCGGTAGGCGTGGCTTTTGCACTCACTAAAATGGCGGAAGAGCAGAACCGGATTTACAAGTTTTTATTGTACTATTTCTGGTTAAATATCATTATTTGAACTATAAAAAAATTAATTTCCTTTTTATTGACATTGACTTAAAAGGTAGTGGAAGGCTGAGGTTATAAAAGAAGGGGGTTTAAAAGCTTAAATATGCCCGGTTTTCAGCCGAAAGGTGCTGAATAAAGTAAATGAAAGAAATAAAGTATAACTGATTTAATTATCACTCAAGTGGCTATTAAGCGCTGGAGAATATATTATTTGCAAAATTGCAACTAATCAATGACCATCATATAACTAACTTGGGGCCGATTCCACCATTGGGTTTAACGAAGTTTAAAATGACATTTTTACATAAAATTTAATTTTAATCTTCAATTAATAGTTTAAACTTTAACACAATGGTGGAATTAACCCTAAAGCGTTGAAATCATTCACAGAAAAAATAAATAGTACATTTTTGGTTCACATAAGCGACAAAAGTAAACAGAGTTCGATTTATTGGATCAGTCGTCACACGTTTGCACTAGGGCACATAAATAGCTCAATCTTTAGTTTTTCGTTTTTCTATGAGCCCAATGCTTCTGTCTTTATCGGAAAGTACAAGGTCGCAAATGTCAAGTAATCTAACCATGGAGGAAGAATCTTTAATTAACAGCTTTCTCGAAATTAAGAACAAATGTTCATACACTAAAAGCTCAATAATCAGATATGAAACTTAATGCAAGGCTCGCGGAAAATGGCTAATAAGCAATCTCTGTGTAGGTAGATGCACTATTCAGGAAATCAAAATGTGTATTAATCTTTCTTGGTCTTGGTACTTTTGTAGATTCAGACTGAAAGGTGTATATCTTCATGCAAGACATTCAGTAAATCAGCGAAGCCACAACCAGCGGTGTGCAGGTGCACTTCTAACAAATGTAAAATATGAAGTGATCTTACTTGAGACCTATAGATCCAATGACGATAGTATGGTAGTTGGTTTGAGCTGGACTTCTTACCATCTGCAGAGATTATGGCTACTTATGTAAAGGCCTACCCTAATAACACACAACATGCACCACAAGCGTGCCGGTCCAATTTAATTGGTCTATGCACAATAATCATGCATGTATAATTGAAAGTCAGACAAAGAATGTGAAGATAAAGTTTAAGTCTCAATCATAATTAAAGTCACAGATGAAGTTAAAGTTAACAGCAAAAGAGTTGAAATTGTAGGATGGTGATAAAGGGAGGCCAACAGCTAGGTAATAAATGTTTATTGAGTTAGGAAAAGTATCCACTGTGCTTTTCTCAACCACTAAGGTAAAAACCAGAATATTTTCTAATACACAATTTCTTCGCTAGGCAAAATAAGAAATAAATTTGTGAGAGTACTTCCCAAGTGTTTTTCCAAAAGCTCTAAGGACAAAATTGACGAAAATGGCCTAATCCAAGTTCAAATTCTAAAACTTGAACATTAAAGATAAGTATCTTACTGTAAAACAAGTAAAACCCCGTTGTTGACTAAATGGTTAAATAATTCATTACCTAGGTGGAGGTAGAACAGAGACTAGAGTTTAGCAGAAAAAGCTACTAGAAAAGGTGAACAAAACAGACTGGGGCATATGAACGTCAAGCAAATATTGTAAATGCAAATAATGTGTGCTGTGATTAAATAAAAGTGTACAAGGAATAAAGTTTTAATATTTTCTTATCCATATCTATGAGTGATATTTATTTTTAATACTAGACAAACGGTTTTGATTTTATTGCTAGTCTCATTAAAAAAAGACTAATGTTATTTTTTTTTTCGACTTATGGTCAAGGTGTATATACTTAATATGCCAGTCTCAAGCTTGTGTTTAAATTCTTAATAATTGTATTCTGTGTAGGCTTTGTTACTGTTTCCCAGCGCCATTTCAGGAACAGCACTGTTAATTATTAGAACCCAACAGTGAAGGGTCAAGTGGAAAATCATACCAAGGCATTAGAAAATATTTTTATTATTATTAGAACTTAAATACAGTGTGTTCATAATATGCACTGTACAAACTTAAATATTATATTCCTGAATTCATTTCAAGCATAAAATGTCCTATGAACAAATATCCAATTCTACATGGTTACCAAGCTGCAATAGTTTAAATATCAAAAGATATATTAACACAGTATGCCATGTGTTCCAATATGTCGAAACACAGCACTGAATGTTTGGTGCTTTGGAACTTGTCGGTATGGAAATCGTCGCTTGTTCAGGAGCTGGATAATCTCGAGGTTTCTATGTTGGAGCAGTTGTTGTTGGTGACTACTGGCAAATGTTTGTATTGTATTTTCAACAGTCTCCACTTTAAGGTTCCTGTGAAGATCAGTATTGTGGCAGTACCATAGTGCATCGACGATGTTCCTTAATACTTTATTCTGGAAACGTTGAATAACTTCGATGTCTTTTTTACTGGCACATCCCCAAAGCTAGCGAATTGCTTCATTTTCACCAATTACTTTAAACGCACTAATCTAAAACAAATTATAGGTAATTAAAAAGGTATATTAATATTGTTTTAAATTAACTATAATAAAACAAACAATACTCATGCATACACAAAACATGAAGCTCTACTTTTCAATCAGCTGTAGAACTAATAAATAAAATTGGTGGAAGGACCGCAAATGTAGGTTATATTTAAATAGAAATAAGAATATATAAAATGCCTATAAATTTGATAAACGAAATAGCGTACGATTAATGTACTTCTCAAGAAAATGCTTGGAACATATACAGCTGAATTTAGAAGGTTCCCAATTATGCTTCTTGACAAACTGTATTCACGCGATAAGTTTTTCAGGATTTTTTGGAAATCTATAAATATTATTTCGTATGAAAAAGTATTTATTCCAATATACGTGGGCCCAAAAGTTGATAGATGATTTTTTTGCATTTTTAAAAGCATACTTTTAAACATTTTATACAAACCTGTCATAATACTGTCCTGTATAATATTTATAATTTTGATACTAACCTATGAAACGTTATTCCAGTCGATTTTTCATAAAAACGTCTATCGCTAGAGCAGGAACATATAACACAGCAAGGCATTATATACTTTATAAGTTTTTAACACTCAAAATTTGCTCAAACACAAATTAAATTCAAATTTAATTACACAAATGACACTAAAAATATAACCTATAAAATTTGACAATTTGCACTCACAGTAATGGCGGACCGGTCCCACTTTTCGTTTACGCATGTCGTATCCCTAGGTTGCCAGATCAATGAAAATAATACAGATCAGTGAGTAGTCGCCATTGATCTGGCAACGTGGCAACTTGTAGTCGCCAGGTTTACCAATATAAGAAAAAAAATCAATGTCATTTCTTAAATGACATTTCCATTATAAAATGCCCATATATTTTAGGATAAAATATTTCAATTTAATAAATTATTAATCTCAGATGTACATAAAATACGTCGGGAAAAGTAGATCACTTTCAATTTTGTGCTGTTTTAGTTTTGTTTATTTTAAAAGGTAATTGAAGAGATGAAGACAATTTTCTTATAGATGATGCATAACAAATTATTGCACCCTTTTTAGAGCTCCAGTCCCTTAAGTCTATTTATTTTAGGTCTTTTTAAATTGTTGGTAGGTATTATTCACTTCATTTGTATGTGTTTTTACTTCTAGTGTAAAAGTGACTACTAATTCAGTTTTTCAAGTTTATTATTTATAGAGACCAGCTACTACAAAATATCTTATTGATGATAACTAATTTCTCTTTAATAATGGTTTTGCATTTATTAACATTTTACAGCACTTTGTTTATATGAAACCTCTATTTAACTCTTAATTAAATCACATTTAAATCAAGTAATTACATTTTCATATTCAACTTATGTGTTCTTATTAGAACTTGGTCACTTTTTTTTTACTTTGAATCTTTTGACTGTGGTAACAGTCCATTCACCAAACCACAAAGTCATTTAAAAATGTTGAAAGAGAATGTCAAAGGTAAAATTCCTTCTTCTATCATGTTTTTCATGCAATTTTAGGTTGTAAACGTTTTGTCTAACACCTTTTTTACAATTTATCCCAAGCAACACTATGAAAGATTTAAATCCTGGATTTACAGCATTCAGTTTTGAGATGAGTGCAATCACAATGTAGTTTAAGAGATAATTTTCACATGAACACTTATTTACCACAGCAAAAACGCATGTACCTATTCATGTAACATTAAAATAAAGTGGAAACAAATTGCATAATTTGGTATATAAAAAAGTACAAAATGTTTTTAGTTTTAATTCTACATTGGACTACGACGAGGAAAACAGTGGTTCATTCCACTCGTACCATATTGACATTATTATGCACGATGCTCGTTCAAACGAACGTCAGAAAAGTGTTTCCAACTTAAGCTGACTACTATTTCCCCCCTAGCCTCTGTCACCCCCCTCATCCATTTACTGGGTCTATGTCGCGACCCCCTTAGATATACCAGCCCCACTGATCTGTATTATGTTACTGGATAGGATATAGCCCCCTAAAAAACGTTCCGAAAAATTGGCCGATTTGGGCAAATAATATGGCGGACCGGATGTTATTTAACGTAACCTCTATTTCCATTTGTCATTAAATTGTGTCAACAAGCTACGATGAGATGTTTTTATTGTGGAAAACAAAGTAAAAAGAGTATGAAATAAACAATAAACGTTCATTCCTGAAGACACAATATGCTTCACGTTTCCATTTTTATATTTTCTTTCATAAAAAATCAAATCATGGGTGAAATTTCCCGAAGGACATCGCCCGCAAAAGGAATAGAAGAAGAATAAGAAGAAAACTAATCAAATTATAGGTTAGGTATGTAAAATTATCCCAAATTTCAGTTCTGTGAACCCACCATAATTTGCCCAAATCGGCCAGCATTGTTGCACTTCCGGTCTCCTTGGTGGAACGATTTGTTAGTATGTTAAATATAGCCTATATCCTATCCAGTAAAATAATACAGATCAGTGACCAGCCCTGACAAGAATCACAAAAAAGCGAGGTTATGTTTTTTACTCTGTTTTATTTGATTTGATTCAATGTTCTATTGTGACGTCATCACTTCTCGGTCTTCTCGACGCTTGCTCAATCGAATTTCAAATTAAACGCCCCTACGGTCGAGATGAGAGCCTAGTTAGTTACTGACAACACCATGATTTGTTGCTAGCCTCCAGTATCTAGATATAAGCTTTGATACCTAGGCCTCGCCTTGTCTTTTCACCTTGAAGATGTGCCTGTAACAAAAATCGGAGGATTTAGGAGATATGGAAACTATTGTTCTCGCCTGGAGTGTAACAATAGATTTTATGGATAATCTAATTAATTTTATCATCTTCCTTAATTGTTCTACAGTAGTCTTGATAGACATATTATGCCTGATAAAAAGATTAATTAACAAGTTTGTGAACAATGAAACTTTCTTGTCAACAGTATTTATTGTTTTGGTAGAATGCTGTTTAATGAAATGCACTGAATGTAAAATGAAAAACTTTAATTCGAATGATAGAACACAAGACAATTTAAAACATGTGCGCTTCGCGCTTTAAACTTGACATAACACTCTTCTTCTTCTTTTCTTCTTTTTCATGGCCTGATATAAAGGGGCTTAAATGGGATGAACATTGATCAAAAATAAAAAAAGGTGTATAGTTACTTGTAAAATAAATTTTGGAATGGAAAATAAATATTAAAATATAATTAATAATATCAAACTCCATCCGTACCCACATTACCGTATTAGTTGCGCAGGAAAAGTATAATTACCTTCCAATAAGAAATCGCATGTGTTTTATCGAAATTGAAAACCACAGATGGTAAAAAGTTCGATTACAAATAAAATTTTACTCGTATTCCAAACATTTGCACCTTAAAATTTGTTTTTTCTTTTTTTAGGTTTCTATTTCAAAACTCGTTCACAACTTTAGATATGTTAATTCATTTTCTTATATTTGACCAAAAAAAATATATTATATAAAGAAAATATATGTCAAAGATAGATTATCTTGTGGACAAACACTTGAAATAAATAAATAAAAAGTTAAAAGGTTAAAATGAAATCCAAATAAAAATGAATAAAATACCTAAAATTTACTTATAACTAATATAAAATTATTTACTATTTGTCGTGATACTATAATATTATGATTTGTTTAATAAATAGGCATGTAGATGTTTCTTAAAATTATTGAAAGTGTTCGTGTTTCCGAGATATAAGAGTAATGAGTTAAAAATTTTAATATCTTTTTAAATTACTAATCTTTGATTAAGGTAGATTTAGGTACAAGGACTGTTCTCTTCCCACTGACTCTATCTAGTAGGCGATATTTTTGCAACAAATTTTGTTTAACATTTCAATCTAGTTCTTTTCAAGTTTAGTTAATGAGAGTTGTCAAATATACCTGGTTGTTTGTAAGTAACATAATTTTAAAGTAATCCTTTCGCCAATAAATTATTAAAATGAACTCTGTTCATTATATTAACTGTTGATGATCAGCATAATTTTAATTTGAGGAACTTAAGTACATTTCAACTTTTAATAACCAAGACATTGCTATCATATTCGCCGCGATGATAATGCTGGGACAGGTAAACTCATAGATAAAAATTACTTAGATCTTCACTTGTTAAAGTTGTAAACCTAATTTGTTTATTTGTAGACCTTTACATTTAATCGCAATATCATTAACATATTCATTCAACAATTTGCCCTTAAAATTCAGTCGTTGCTACTTAATTCTGTCATTTTATATCGTCAATATTTTTTAATATGATGGTCTAATGTCCAGTTACCAAAAGCAAAAACTCATAAAACTAATTATTTTTACTTTAAAGAATCTTCAAAAAAGAAAAACATTCAGCACACATTCTCTCATGGAGTTCTACAAGAATTAGCGTTAGAACTGCTTCTATAAATTATTTATTTATATGAATGACATGTCTATCATGAGATGAGTTAAAGATGTAAGGAAAATTTCGCCTTTATTGTTAATCAAAACAATTTTTTTTGTAGCCTTGATGTCCCAGTATCATCTGTCAAAACGAATTTTATCAAGAACAAACCGATTTAGGTAGAGCCAGAAGTCGCCATAACGTAAATTTAGACACTTTCATTTAGTGTTACAAACGCAATAAATCACACCTCATATTTCAACGAAAATCTAATTACGTTCGCTCCCTTCTAACACCTCTTCCGTCTTCGTTCACCGCTCCGAATTACTTCCGACGAATTTCTCGTGCAAATGATTACTTTGTAAGTTTAATAAATTATTTCCTAAGTCGTCTGTTTTAACTTAACTAACACTATTTTTGAGTGAAAAAAGATTTAAGTACTTGTACGTACGTGATGCAAAACGCTGTTTGTTTTATAGTCCTGGATTCTTAAAAGGAGTAAAATCGAAAAGGAAAACATTTTGAGCTAATTCTAGGTGCGCTGAACCAATTTTACTAAATTTTTAATTGAAATCTGCTGATGTTAATTAGTTTATAATGTAATTAAGTTGTAAAATGGATATTACAACGTGGATTTTAAGTACAAATTAAATTTAGAATAGTTTGTCCTGTCCGAGGGCCAAAATGCACAGAAAGTTGATTAAAATTTATATAACAAAAAGAAAAAAACAAAGTTAAAAAAAAGATGTTTTGTTGTGAGTGGCCAAGTTTTCCCAATATCTTCCTTCGTTTTAGTGATTTCTAAAAAAAGGTCCTCAAGCCAAGCAGAAGCGGCGCAAGGCGTGGGCGACGTGGGCCACCGCCTACGGCCTCGCGGCCTGAAGGGCTTCGCGCCTTAAAGGTTTAATACAGCTTTCTTTAACTTATGAAAAATATTTATTTTGTTTTCTTCTCACATCTGACCTATCTATATGTAAGCAAAAATCGTATAAAAGAATGTTAACTTTCAAACACTCTGTATTTTAACTTTAATATAAAAAACAGCGAATAACGAATTATTTTAAATAAGAAAGAATGCCAAATTCTAAATATTATCAAAATCTGTTTTTGGTTCCAATATACAATATGTCCCCCTAAGTTGGAATCATATGGAAAACTTTTTTATTATTAATTTTAGGAAAAAAGTTATTCCTTATAAAAATTCTGCATAATCCAAAACTTAAAATACAGTCATCAGATATCAAATTTTTCAAGCCGTATACGAGGTTTGTCGAAAAATATGAATTTTGCTCAAGAGTAAAGTACGTTAATTTTTGACAAAATAGAAAATTTTCATTAAGAAAATTGCTTAATTCTACACAAACATCAAGAAAAGGAAAGCGTATCATGTTTATAGTAGAGAAGAGAGAGAAAACATTATGAATTACCGTAATTAGGTGAATCAATGCAAAATCTAGAAAAAATCTGATTTTTCAGATAGATCGGTGTAATTGCATATTTGAATGTAATTTTCAATTCTTATCAACTTTTCTTAATGAAAATTTTCGATTTTGTCAAAAATAAACGTACTCTTGATTGAAACTCATATTTTTTGACAAACCTCGTATGCCAATGAAAAAATTTGATATTTGATGACTGTATTCTAGGATTTAAATAATGCAGAACTTTTTATGAAGAATAACTTTTTTCCTAAAAGTAATAATAAAAAAGTTTTCCATATGATTTTAACTTAGGGAGACATACTGTATATCTCTCGAGGTGGCGCCGTACTGAAATAACAAATAGCTCAGATTACAAAACGAAAAAGTATGCTATTGTGTTCAACTGAACGAATACATTTCATATCCATTCTAGGTAGTGAAAACACTGCAAAAAAATAAAATCCACCAATCACAGTTCATATTTTGGACACCCAACCACCATTATTTTTAAAATTTTAAATAAGTGATAATTTTGTCAAACTAATTGCCAGTTTTGGTTATTGAGATTAAATATACATTAAAACGAAAGTTATTTTTTTAAGTATTTTATTTTATAAATGAATAAAATTCATAAATTATTTTAAAATTAATTATTTTGTCTTAACCTAAAATATTTTTTTTAAATTTGTAGATTTTTGTAAGTGGGTCGTAGAAAAAATGTACTGTACAATTCCAGTGAAGTGTCCATATCTACTCCTATTGCACAAACTACAATTTTCACTGAGTACTTATGCTAAATTGGTAGAATCCTGTAAATGGCCATATTTCGCTTATTTTGTTTTCTGTTTGTATAAACAGATTTTGATGTGAGAAAGAGGTCCACTGATTGAAAGGGATAAATATTAAATAAGTAAAAATAAGTAAAAACAAAAATGGTTTTATGGTTAGAACCTTTAAAAGTTTTGCTCGTTAAAGTGAAATATTTAAACTATTACGCACATATATAGTGTGTCAATTTAAAACTTCTCTTTGGCAATCGTTCTATGCAAGAATATTAAAAATAAACTACTTTATTTATAAAACTAAAAATCGAATTATTATATTTAACAGAACGTTCCGATTTGGTTTACTTTTTTTTATTCTCCTCTAATATTCGATTCCGGAGGTGAAAAGTGAATCATTTGAAAGATGCGTCTTTTGCGTTTTTGTTTGCGCTCTTTTTCTTTCTTTCCTTTTTCCTCTTTTTACTTTCCTATCTGTATACAGATATAAGGAAAGTATAGGAATCATGATTTTTTTCGACCTCGAGTTTTCGACGGATTTTTACGTTTTGAGGTCCCCTGAATCTGTTTTGACTATTTTCGCGATGATATCTGTGTGTGTATGTGTGTATGTGTATGTGTGTGTGTGTATGTGTGTATGTGTGTATGTGTGTGTGTATATGTGTGTGTGTGTGTGTGTGTGTGTGTGTGTGTGTGTGTGTGTGTGTGTGTATGTGTGTGTGTATGTGTGTGTGTGTGCATGCGTGTGTGTGTGTTTGTTTGTGTGTATGTGTGTGTGTGTGTGTGTGTGTATGTGTGTGTGTGTGCGTGTGCGTGCGTGTGTGTGTGTGTTTGTGTGTTTGTGTGTGTTTGTGTGTGTGTGTATGTGTATGTGTATGTGTGTGTGTTTGTGTGTGTGTGTTTGTGTGTGTGTGTTTGTGTGTGTGTGTGTGTGTGTGTATGTTTGTGTGTGTGTTTGTGTGTGTGTGTTTGTGTGTGTGTGTGTGTGTGGGTTTGTCGGGAAATCACTGTGTGGCCATGCGCATAATTCATACTATAGTAGTGTGGCCATCCTGAATTGTGTGGCCATTTTTGGGACCCCACAAGTTAAAAGCAGCTTTAACGCATTCTACACGTTATGCTGATTCGAATGGTACCTATTTTAATACATTGTCCCCAAAAGTGATGTTATAGGTTGTGCCAAAATGTGTGCTAATCGATGAGACGAGAGCAAACATTGTGTGGACAAAGTAGTTGATCAGCAAGTGCTGCCCTCTTTAACCTCTTCATTCGGCGAACTATTTTACACGGATTATAACCTACCTTACGGGACAAGTGCAAATATTTAAAAGTTTTGAATATGTTATGTTATTATATGGTACAGCGCGATGTTGCCGCTTCTGTAGTTGCTTGTAACTATTGAATATTGAATAAGTGTCTTGCGTATTTGCATAATGTACGCGTCGGCCCAGATACTTTTATTTATTATACAGGGAACAGAGAGTCGAAAAGACGCTTCTAAAACATCGAACTGTGCACTCGAAGATATACTTCTAAAAAAATGTACTATGTGGGGAATGACCCTGCGGATGCAAATTCAGAAGGCTCCGTTAAATTAGCAATTACAAAACAGAATAAAAATATATTTTTCGATTATTTTGATTTATCGTAATAAAACAATTGTTGGTGTTTAACTCGCCATTGTGATGCCGTTTTTCAATATGACTTAGACCTAAACATCGGTAAAAATAACCATCAGGGTTTAAATTAATATTTAATTAGCCTAATAATTTATATCAACACTACACATTTGTATATACTAAAAACAACTACAAGAATATCGGTAAAGTTTTTTACCCAGAACTTCCCTCGATATAGAAATTCTTAAAACAAGGAGCTAATTAGCTGCTTTTAACATGGTCTAGTTACATAAACTAAATTAATGTTTTTTATTATTTCCATACAAGGGAGCCCTTTTCCGATTAAATATAATTTTTTCAACGCCATTTTGAATTTTTAAAAACTTATTTAGGATCTGTTTCTTTGACTCTTAAAATACTCAGCAAACCAATTTTAGTCGAAATATGTCGACTTTGCTCCCCCTGTATATAACTGACAGAAAGTATAACCAGTTTTGAGACAAAAAGTAACCATACCGGCATACAAAATTTGAAGTTTTTCTAACAAGCCGTTTTTGAGCTATCGCGCCAACAGACAGACGACAGATAGACAGACCGACCGACGGAATGGGGAAACATGTTTTTCGCAATCTAGGGACCCTGAAACGTGAAAATCTGAACTCTTGGATAGTGCCTTTTTCACGATTACAATACTTCCCTTATATCGAGGGACACAAAAATAATAATAATAATAATAATAATAATAATAATAATAATAATAATAATAATAATAATACTTCGGAGTACTTACGTTATAAACTATATAATGATAAAAAAATGTATAAACCCTATATGGGTAACTTAACTAACTAAATTTTAGTTTAAAGAACACCAACCCTCGCAATAACAATTTATTATAAAATCCAGCCCTGCTTTTAAACAACTATACAATTTCTAGTACATTTTTGAAGTTTGCATTTGCAGCACACATTTTCGAATTGTACATCGGGACGAACACTTATTGTGGTCAATTTTGGAACAAGTAAATTATTTTCTTTCAACGGGGATGAGAATTTCTGGATTTATTAAAATATTGCTCTTCAATACAATCAATTGATACGCAGCTCTTATTATATGCTAATGAAATGCATCCTTAGTAGGCGACAAATTCATTATATTAGATTTACAGGTATGAAATTGACGAGCGCGTAATTTATTTAAATCACCTGTAAATAATGGCCTAACATACAAAATTTTGAAAAATATATAGCCAAAATTAATTAAATTCTGGCCAACATTTTCAGGGTACTTATAAGTGCTTTTAATTCACACACTGACCTTCGACGAACGATGCGCGATGGAAAAAGGTTGCGGCCGACGCGCATAAGCATTTCACAAAAAAAATTGCTTCTCAGAAACCATAACCAATAGACAATTTTTGTTTTCACCAAAAACTACGCAATAAGAGATGTAAAACAACACCAATCAGGTAGGTCGAATAAAAAAGATACCCGCTTCGGTGTGTTTTCGAAGACCCCACAATGTGGGTAATAGGTTTTGTTCATAGTTTGTTGTTCCCGACCGAAGGCGATCCTGTTTACAATGGAAAACTGAAAGTAGGCTATAATAAAATAAAGCTGATGCGGTATCCCAACTGCAAGTTATAAAAATCAGAAATAGACAATAATTAACTAAATATATAAAATTGAAATGTGTTAGGTTTCGACTAATTCTGTATTTTAAAAATATTACATGTTTCATTAATTTTCAGGTAGATTAGAATTGATTTATTCTTTTAAATAATACATCACCCCCAGCTGTTGCATTATTTAAATAATCTAGTTACCTTATTCTTGGGTACTGCACCTATATCGTTTTATTGTTGAAAATAGAAAAAACTCTACGACTGTAACATTTAGTTATAGGGAATACTTAACAAAAGTAAAAGTATTTTGTAAGAAGTTTATGAAAATGATATTAGATACGGGGTGTTCCATTTGAAATAACCGAGAAAATCATGGTCGTGAGTTTTGGATGACCCTGTATATAAAATAAAAGATATCAAAAACATGATGAGTTGCAACAAAACAAGACTACTACTAAATTATTCTGGACTTGAGATATTAACCCTCAATTGTTGATTCTAAATAATATAGGGTGACGATTTCATTGGATTTTCACATAAAAGTGGCCATTTCTTTAAAAGTACCCTGTAGAACCTGATAAAACCCTATATTACCGGAATGGAGAAAATGATTAAAATTCAAATTCAAGATAACATATAGGGTGTTCCAGTAAAAAAACATAACTTCTGTGACTTTATGAAATATCCTGTACATTACGAAATAATTTTAAAATGCGGAGCTGGACTGTATCTATAATTTGTATTTAAAACCTTTTTCGTATCAAAACAGAGATATCAAACTCCGGAGAATAAGTTGATCACCCTGTATATATATTATATTATTATTATATAATAATTAATTATATTGTAAATGGAACTTCCCAAAGTTGTGTTCATTTTAATTAATCGACATCTTGTAGGTAATCGTAGTACTGACAAAGAAAAAAGAAAAACAAGTGGAATTAAACATAAATATCTAAAGTTCAGCTCGTTGAAATATCAGACATAAAAATTTTAAAATTGCAAAATAAATATGTTTTTCTACAACCACATAGTAATTAGCTAATCTACGCACAGAATATAAAACAAAAAAGTATGCCGTTGTGTTCAACTGAACTAATATATTTCATAACCATTCTACTTGTAAGAAAACTGCATGATAATGAAATCTGTTAAACTAATTGTCATACATTATACAACTAGACAACTAAAAATTTTCGATTATACGAGACGAATTGCCTGACGTTTTGTTAGGCAATACGTCGAGTTTTGAGAATTTTTAATTGTCGAGTTGTATACAGATTGACTATATCACGAAATAAAAAAAGTTATGGGGCAGAATCGAACCCTGGCCCACCGCGTTGAAAACAAAAGTTCTACCGATCGATCACAGATCCTATATAAAAAAAGTTTCGTGCTCAAATTTCGTTCTCGTGCGATAATGGCCATCATATCCACCCTTGTTGCAGAAACTACTATTGAAGCATGTTCTAAATAAAAAAAACATTGGTCTATATCTGCTACCAGGGATAATTAACGACGCCGGGAGTACGCTACCCCTAACTGGGAATTATGACGAACTCTCTGATGTCGCAACCATCAGAAATAGGTAACTTTAACAAACCCAACATCCATGTACTGAGGACCATCGGCTTTAAGCCCAATAGTACCTACGAGCTGTGGCTATTACGCAACTACGCTACTACGGTTTTCCCCATATAGTATGCATCCAACTACTCACCTCGCTGGACCCTGCTTGACTTTGGATTTCGATAGACAATTAGTTGTCAACCTGATTAAGCTGGGCCCCCTTGCCTTGAAGTTAAACATACATCTCAAATTCAGCTATGTTTCAAATTTCGGACATTAAAATTTTCAAATGACTTATATTATTACTTTCCTATCTGTAAATTTTTCAAGTTAGATGTATGTGGAAAATGAATATATTTAGTTTATCCTCTAAACATTTTTAGAGGTGCTGCAATAGGTTGTAAAAAATAACCGGAAAAAGCCTATAATAACTATAGTCTGTTCGCAATACTTACGCGGGTTTCGGATTAACAAAATTATGCAAATTAGTCATTGACAACCAGTTCCAATAAGCCTCTTCCCAAGAAATTAGGTAAAATTGCCCTAATGGTCAGCTTTAAATTAAAATAACATTAGGGTAGGCACTAAATTTGTTACTAATATAATTAATTAATCCGAAACCCGCGTACTTACGCTATACTTATAGCGAACAGACTGTAGATAGGAAAATCATGTGTTGGACACATCAAATTTTTTTGTCTAGTTATTTAAACCCAGTTCTATCCAACATATTATTATCCTTTGTTGGAAAAACTTTAACTTTCTAATTTGGTTATAAAAATAAATAAAAAACGTGAACTGACATATCATATCTAATAAAATCGTCAAAAATGTATACATTCATAGCATATTTTAAAATAAAAATGACATCGCTTTAATGTTTCAAGGGTAGATAGGGTATTATTTCAAAACTGAAAACTGTTAATCCATATGAAGTATAATAATTTATAAACACTTAAATATTGTTCTTCTCAGTGAAGGTAGTTGCAAAATTTACCTTATTCTTAACGAGTCTTCAAATGATGTGACAACAATGTGTGTGTATGACCCCATTATGTTGGTAATAACTTAATTTCCTATAAAAAGCGCGACCTTGACAAAAAAGTGTGTAAGGGAGTGTGTATGGCCACATTAGGCATTATACCGTAATATATAACCATATCTATCTTTAAGAGGACTGACCCCCTAAGTCTGTTAGCATAAAAAATGGCAAAAGAAGGTGTGTATCTAAATAATTCAAATAGCTATAAATAGATTAAAAAATTCTACATAAAGTACATGCAGAAATTTCATTGTCCCCATAATTCACGTCAGTGTCATGTGGCCGCACAATGATTTCCCGGTGTGTATGTGTGTGTGTGTGTGTGTGTGTGTGTGTGTGTGTGTGTGTGTGTGTGTCGCATAACTCATGAACCGATACACAGAAAAACACCAAATTTCAAACTTAAGCTTTGTTCTAGCGTCCAATGTGCTGATTAGATTTTGGGCAGTGTCGGAACTCTGGGGGGTACTTTATAGGTGGTAATTTTTATATTTTATGGAATATATCTGTTATTTACGTTTGGGGAAGAAAATTCTTCAAATAAAAGTTTCTTCTTATATTATTATCTAAAATTTTTGTTTTATACAAAATTTTCCTAAAATGGTCCGTATTTGAGAAATTTGACAAAATGTAAAAAAATATTTTTTTATAAAAATTGTTTAAACAAAAGTTGTTTGTAATATAATTCTCTATAATTTTTATCTTATACATAATTTCTCTAAAATGGACCGTATTCGAGATATTTGAGAAAATGTGTAAATTTCGAAATTTGAAGAAAACTCAAAACCGATAAAGAAAAAACATTAAATTTTAAACTTAAGTTTTATTTCGGCCTGACGTGAAATGATTAGATTTTGGACAAAGTCGGAACATCTGGGGGGGTACTTTATGGGGAGCCGTTTTTGTATTATATGGAATATATCTGTTATTTATGTTTGGAGAAAAAAATTGTTCAAATAAAAGTTATTTCTAATATTATTATCTATAATTTTTGTTTTATGTCAAAATTTCCTGAAATGGTCCGTATTCGAGAAATTTGACAAAATGTGCAAAATTCCGATTTTTATGAAAATCTCTATAATTTTTGTTTATACATGATTTTTCTAAAATGGACCGTAATGGAAAAATTGTAGGAAAAGTGCTAAATTTAAATTTTTCAGTATTTTTATTTTCAATGAATATCTATAGAAAAATGTTTCGAGGTAGATGTATGTGGAAAATGTATATATTTATTTTATCCTCTAAACATTTATCGAGGTGCTGCAATAGGTTGTACAAAATAACCGGAAAAAGCCTGTAATAACTAGATAGGAAAGTCATGTGTTGGACACATCAGATTTTTTCTTTTCTATTTCTTTCCTAAGACGTCCCCCCTTATATGATTTTTGACTTAATTTTGTATTTTTTTTTTAAAGCATCACCTTTAAAATTATTTAAAGTGGACTGTACTCGAGTAGGTGAGAGCAGTGATTTCAAATCTTACACATTTTATGAAGATTTACAAATAATGATCCCAAACTTACCTGATTTCATTAAAGGTGTACAACATCTGCTTCAATACATAATAGAAAATAAGTTGAAAGAAATTTATCCAAATATTTATATTGTCCATCAAATTTTGTTAACAGTACCAGTTAGTACAACTGCTGAAAGGAGCTTTTCAGAATTAAAACTAATAAAAAATTAAGAAGTACAATGGGCCAGCAGAGACTTTTAGCATTGTCAATTTTATCTATTAAAGCAGATTTAATCTGGATTATGGTACAGCAGTTCAGTAAAGCTAAAAACAGGAAATTATGTTTCTGTAATTCTTTACTGCTAGTAATAACTACTTATTAATATTAGTTAAAGTCTAAGAGATGTTAGCATTTTTATGAATACAAGTTTCAATTTTATTTCTCTATATAAAATCCGTTCTTGCGCCACCAGAGGGTCTAGCAAAAATGTATCTTGCCTATGTGTAAAATTTAGGTCTTGCCCCGCCACTGGAGCCATGTCCCTTCCTCTTGTAGCGATAGTACTGCTTATTTTTTTTATTATGACTCTTATTTTCTTCACGGAGCCCCTACAAAGGCTTTGCCGCTCTAAAGTATTCTGAAAGGGATAAAAACAACATTTATTAATTGGACATTTTTCTACACCAAATTAAATTCTTACAAATTAATTTAACGATTGTGTATGTTTTGTTTCGTATAACTCACCGAGACATAATATTTATAAGTGAAACCTGGCGCCTATTTCATAAAACTACTTTGCAACTTTTCACTTTGCACTTTGCAAGTTTACGAGTACAAAATATTTGTGTCTCATAACTTTGCAGATTATTAATTTTTTATTTTTAATTTTCAAATTTTACTTTTTAATTCATTAAATTTCGCTTTTATAAAACATAAATTTAGTAAAATATGCGAAGTACAAAATGAAAAATAGTAAAGTAGTTTTATGAAAATAGGGTCCTGGTTAAAACCATTTTATAAAAAAATAAATGTAAGAAACAATTGAATAATTTCACTTAAAACAATAAAACAACCGGTTTATAAATCCCAAATGCAAATTTTATTAACATCCAATTTGCCAAATAACTACTGTAATACAACTGACTGTATCGAACAACTTAAAAAGACATCATACCACCAGGCCCATGACACTCCCTGGGCGGGAAAAAGACGCGCAGCTTTTACTGCGCCGACGTTTTCGGCATATAACCTATCACTTGTCATAAATCCGATTAAAAACTCGCTACCATGCGCAGGCAACCCATATTTCGTACACAAATATAAACTTTTGTTTACATTTTATCGAAGTAGTTTTTGTAATACATTCACAGCTTAAAAACGGAAAATTTGTTATTTTGATAGTGGATTTAGACCAAAAGTACCCCAAATACACTTCAGTGTTTATTTTATCCTTATTATTGCTCGTTTTATTTGAGGACATTGGAATAAATAGAGTACTAAAAGTAATCAAGCTAAAAAGGTGTGTTATAAAAAGAAAATACATTGCCTTCGACTGATTTATGTTTAATATGTTTTCCTGAAGTATTTCCAACATGCTAGTTACTTGAACGGTTGTAAATTTTACGTGTATAAGTGATAAAAACATCTAGTGCTTTGTGCTTCCTTTTTTTTGTTGGTGTCCCAGCCCAGCATTCCTAGCCAGCAGTAGTAGCAAAAACATTAACATTGTCTACATTCAACCCATTTACATGTACATGATTTATCAGCTAAAAGCAGAATACAATTTTTCTCTGCAAAATGTAAACAACGCTACAAGGAAAATTGATCATGTATAAATGCAACAATTAAATCAAAATATATTATTTTTAAAGGAATTATATCAACTATTATGTTAATTATAAATATAAGTATTTGTAACAAAATAATAGTTGTGTATTAATAAACCTGATGCTATTCCAAAAAATATATTATTTATTGATTATCAGGTATCAAAAATATGTGTACCTATAGAAATTTGTTGAAATGTTCTATTGCTCTTAATCTTTTTAATGGGTTCTTATTATAGTTGTAAATAAAAATCAACACTTTTATCCGTCTATTTACCACTTACAAACGTATGCATATTTTAAGTTGTAAGGATCCATAGCCTCTTAATGTTTTACATTAGAAATAAGACCTGTGATGTCACATTAAATCGTAAATATGAGGTAAAGGATTTGGGAGTTGTCTTTCAGTCTAATTTGAAGTTCAATAACCATTTTTTACACATAACTAAAAAAGCAATAAAAGCATTAGGTTTTTAAATCAGAAATACAAAAAAATTTAGGATTACCACCAAAATCAGATTATATAATGCCTTAGTAAGACTCCATCTTGAGTATGTTTCACAAATATGGATGCCCTTTTGGAAGCCACACAAATTGATCATATTGAAAAAGTACAAAAAATATTTTTATGGTACCTTTATGTCATACAAAATACTTGTACCCTTATACCTAAGATCTCGTATAAAACTATGCTCAATAGTTTTAAGATTAAATCTCTTTTACAAAGAAGAAAGCAACAGGCTGTGATATATTTTGTACTCTATTTTAAGTACAAAGATTGTGAATTGATTGACTATTTAAATGTTAATGCGGCAAAGATTAATCTAAGAAACCCAAGTAACAAAAAATTATTTGATTTAGATCCAAGTAGTATATCTCCTTTTAACAAGATGATGGCTGTTACCAATGAGTTTCTTAGCGAGATCCAAATAGATATCTTTAATGTTAGCCTAAGAAAGTTGAGGACTGTACTAAATTAAGTTCTCTAAATATAAAAGGTTTGTTTTGTTTTTGGTCTTAAATTTCTTGTTACTTAACTCTACATGTAACTACTTTTAATTTTTTTTATAGTATCCAATAAATAAATTATACCTTATGGCTGCTTTCAAACAATTCTGTGTTTAGTCACTTAGTTTAAAGTCAATTTTAAATTAGTGGTTTTACAAGAATGTCAAATAGTATTATGTATTGTGTCTATGAATTTGCTGTGTGTAGTAAATGGCCAATATACATAACTTTGATATTTTTATCACAAGTGTAAAAACTTCGAAAACCATATACATATAGTTCCCATTTTAAAATAAATTCAAATTAATTCATAATAAAAAATAACGATTTTAGTCTGTCATACTTGAACTCATTAACAAAAACAAGTCACTGAGTATATATTTGTAAAAAAACTACACTAAATATGTCTCCGTTACAAATTTTTAAATTTAAAACTACATACTTTCCTATAGATTTTGCAGTACCTAAATAACGTATAGAATAAATCTTTACAATTTATTAGAAAAGTTTTAGATTAGAGTAATTCTTAAAAAATAAAGCAATACCTCTATTTTGTTACTCTAACCTTGTGTGTTATATATTTCCCTTGACAAACTAACGTTATATTTTGAATTAAAAGTAATTAAACTTTTCAACAAAAAGTAATATTTCACATATATAAAAAAATTTAAAACGGTTCTGTCCTTCTTACATTTGCGAAGACTGCCCTGATATCTAATCTATTTTCTTCTTCAAAGTAATTAAGTTGTTCAACCCTTGTCTATAAAGGTATCTCACATCTCCCTCATACACACGAATTTGAAAAGCAGCAGAACAAAAATTCAACTAACCAGGTATACCAAGTCCGTGTAAAGAAAACTTTTCATATCCCGAAAACGTCAAGTGTCAACTAAAATTTCTACTTTTAAAGATCAAACGTGCCGCCTCAGAGTGCCAATACCACATGAAAATCAAAGTATGTGGCCAATACTGATTGGTATATATACTGGGATACCACCGTTGAAATATCGATCGATAACAACGAATGATTTTTTAGGAATTAGAAACCATGGGCGTGCGGAATTTTTGTACATCATTACTGACATTGAAATATTGCTCATTCGGTTATCGAAACAAAATCTTAATGCAAACATAACATGTAAATGACGTTAGTATAGAAGCTAACATTTCTTGGCTATTCGCTCAGATATGTGATTTAAACAATCCCATGACTAATTCTATGCAATTTATTTTAGAAAGAAACTTGTACTAACTTGTTAATCAACTAACAGGATTTCGATTAAATAATAAAACATCTCTCTCAGATCTTATCATCACCAAGAATGACCAACTCATTTCAGAATTTAACTACCTTACTCCGATTGGTATATCGGACCGTATAAGTTATATCAGCATCTATATACAGAAGAAATTGATAATACAAAAACGAATACCTTCAGTACTTACTTAGTTAATTGATTGTGAATAACCCTGTTTTGTACGATTGATAGACACAAACGTATAAAATAAGGTAGGCAGGTAGGCGGATAAAGGAAAAATAAAGATTTTCCGAAGTGAAGGGGGGATGTAACGAAGTAATTTTTCATTTTAAATTCATATTTATTAAATAATTTCCATCGTGCGTGAAATGTAACGATACGACGATTAATAATATGTATTTATCCTTTAAGATCATTACAATGATATAGGTTAAGTCATAAATATAATAAATACAATATAACACAAAACAAAATATTACATTAAACCACATGTAATTAAATAAATAAAATACATACTAATCTAGATATTCGTCAATTATATAAAGGTACATTTTTCTAATAGATAATTTTTTAGACCAGAGTTAAATCTGTTGAATTGAACTACATTTTTGACAATGGATGGAAAATGATTTAAAAATCGGTAAAGTATTTTACCTAAATCTAAAATTTTAATAATTTAAAATTAAAATCACCAAACCAAAAACCCTTTTTCACATTTCTCTCTCCATCGATTTTTCATTCGATCCCACCCGAAATGTTACTTCGCGTCCGCTCAGTATTCTTTATCAAGTTCACCGTTGTTGAACAGTAATGGTCCAGTAACACAAACCAAAAGGACGATTTTAATTATTCCCTCATCCCTTTCCTAAGTGATTTTGTTAATTTTTTTAGGTTGTATTTTATAGTTTTTAACAATTTGGCACTAATTTTATTTTAGTATGCAATTGTCTTCATAGGAAAATTAATTTTTAAATATAATTTGAGTTGAATTTTTTTAATATGACTCTCTCATCCCCTTCCTAAGTGATTTTGTCACTAATTTTATTGCAATACCCAATCAAATTAATTTTTAAATATATTTTTAATGGAATTTTCTTTAATATAACCCCCTCATCCCCTTCCTAAGTGATTTTGTTAATTTTTCTTGGTTGTATTTTATAGTTTTTAACAATTTGACACTAGTTTTATTTCAATACCCAATTGTCTTCATAGGCAAATTAATTTTTAAATATTTTAATAAAATTTTATTTAATTTGACCCCCTCGTCCCCTCCTAAGTGAACTTGTTATTTTTTTATGTTGTATTTTATATTTATGGACAATTTGGCACTATTTTTATTGCAATATCCTGTTATCTTTATAGAAAAATTGATTTTTTTAATGAATTTTTAAAGGATTTTATTTCATTTTACCCCTTCATCTTCTGTCTAAACACTTTTGTTTCCTAAAAATTTAGTAGTAATTTTATTTCAATACACTGTTTCTTTACAGAAAAATACATTTTGACGGCATTGAGAGTTCGGATGTTACCGGTTAAACTGACTGCTGGAAAGTGGCTGCTAACTTCACACCGGTACATAGTGATATGCTTTTAAAATATTCCGTTGCATTCCATTGCCTTCCGATTCATTCCGTTCTGAGATAGTGTGCGACTTGCTTAAGAAGGAATAACAACAAGCACATTAACGAAAACAATAAACCCCATGGTTGGTTTTCTATAAATCACACCGACCTAATTGTAACTCATCAGCACTGGTGGCGACAATTAAATTTGTTCGGGATTTAACCGGTTTATCCGAATCCCTTTTCAACCGTTACAACCCACTGACATTGTCGGTTTGCAATTTAGATTCCGTTCGGTCGTGTTTCTCAACGCATGTTATCTCGTTTTCCGAGTAAATGCATTTTCCTGTATCCAATGTCACCTATAATAAGCTGTCACGTCTGTGCGTATGAATTTTCATTCGTTTGTTACGTTTTGGTGTAAATACTAATGAAAAGCAAATAATGTTTTTCGTGTCGCCTTCTGAAAAAAAAGTAATGTAATTTCCCACGTGTCGTGTCAACGCAAGGATATACGTATTATTTTAATTTCAAGCAGGAAAGCGCTACGGGAAATTTATTACTTAACAAAAAAACCTACGGTTTAATGATAAAAGGTATCGTTGTGGAAGCGGTAGGATGCATACTCGTATACAGAATGTGAATAATTTAAAAACTTCCGATTGGCAATATCTTCTAATAACACAGAATATTACATTTTCATGAAGGTCTTTCTAAAACGAATTGACATGTTTGATAATAGTATATTGTTTCACGAGTGACGAAAATAACATTTTTTTTTCGACGAGTAAAACACTATACTTTTTCTACGAACTCTATTATGTCATGTAGGTACCTACTAAAATGAAAAAAAAAAACAAACGTTAGCAAATGCTTTATTTTGTGTTAGGAATAACAAAAAATTAACCAATAATTAAATATTTCAGAAATATTATTTATTATTTAAATATTGATTTATTGTTATATTTGAACAATTGTTCAAAATTATGGGAGTATCACACTCAAGCTTCTTATTTATTGAGGTAGATGCCGACATATTTGTTCTACTGTTAAATGTCATTTCAGATGATGATGCGCCATAATCGAATGAACTAGTAATTTCCTTATTTTGTACAGATTGTAAAATTTTGGTTTGTATTTGGTTTTTACTGTTCGTGGATTCATCAACATATCCTTCCGCAACACTACTAGATTTCCAACCACCGTGCTTTTTTAACAGAAGCAAGTCACCTCCTGCATCCACTAATAGCGTCGCGGATATTCTGCGGAAACAGTGCCCAGTGTAATCTTGAGGATTCGGAAGCGTTAAAAACTGAGCAATTTCGTTAGGAAATTTACTGATTTTATTAATTCCAACAACCTGTCTGCTACACTTTCCATTCTTATAGTTAATAAAGACTCTTGAATTAATTTGATCCATGTTTGCGGGACGTAGGCTTATATATTTTTTAGAAATATCATAAAAGGGTCCAGAAATATGAAAAGAACGCGGAACTTTTGTTTTTGTATTACGGATTTTAACTAACAGAATACTTCCAGTATCCTTTACATCGCTTATTGTTAAATCTTTTAGTTCGTGGCAACGACAAGCGCCAGATAATCCAAAAACTAATGCTACCTACAAATATTAGTAGTTATGTATTAAGTATTTGTTAAAATAAAAATAATAATTCCGTTACCTTTGTTATTAAATATTTATAGTCAGGTGCATTCTTTAGGAAAGTCTTTATGTCTTCAGGCCAAAAAATTTTGGATTTTTGGCTTTTAAAACCATCAGATTTTCTTTTCAAAAGCGAACGTAACTTTGGATATTTACTAATATCGACATCATTTTTAACAGAGAGTGTAGTTCTTAGCATCGATATAATGGACCATAACGTCGACGGTTTAAAATTTGAACATATTTCTCCAAAGTATGCTAGTAGTACAGTTTCCGAAAATGATTTCACTTTATTTTTTTCTCTCCAGTCCAAAAATTTGATATAAATTTCTTCATATCTCTTTTTTGATTTGGCCGGTAATAAATCTGAAGAGGTTTCTTCAGCTTTAAAAATAATTTCTGGGGGAGTACAATCGCTTTCTGACTCAGACATCATGAAAATGTGTTAAATTTAGGACGAACTGAAACTGACAGTTCTCAAAAGTGATAAAACTTCAAATAAACAAATGAAAACCAGGAAACTAGATGTAGATTGGTTTAATTTGCACTATTTTTATACATTTTTATTTTATCTTTAATTCATTAAAGTTTAGGTAAAAACGCATATAGAATTTAATGAGCATCTTTTTATTTCATTATTAATAATTATAAGCTGCCAAAATATTATACGAGGCGACTGATATATGAAAATATGTAACAACTTACGTTCGTCACTAGAGACGAAAGTAAACGTTATGGGATTTTTTCTCACTAGTGACGGAAATCAAGTTTTCGCTGAAAGTATCCTGTGGCGAAAGATGTCTTTTTGTAAGAGTTCGTAGAAAAAATTAATTATTAATCAATTTAGATAATTTTGAGTCTGACATTAAATCCGTTAACTGGAATATCATTTATGAAATAGATACCACTGATGAAAAAATTAATTTCTTAAATAAAAGTATTTTAAAATCATAAAAAGAAACAACCCTGAATAACCGATACCCTGAAATTGATGCAGAAATTTAGGGACAAAGCTTAAAATACAAGGTGGCGCAAAATAAAGTCCCCTATTTGTTTTTTATATAAAAGTAAGATTAATTAAAGAACAGTCATATTATAAATGAAAAATATTTATTTAAACTCTAAAAATTTGTTTTGTTACATACTAAAAACAATATCTACCAAATGGCCATCCCAGCATTAATGAGCTCTTTATAAAGCATTTTTCATAGCTTTCTCCAACATTTCTGGTGGTATTCTGTCAATTTCTTCTCGGATGTTTTCGCCGAGTCGGCCGCCGACTCAGCCTCCGCCTCGGCGGATGCTGTAATGTAAATAAATGAAGTTGTTCACACTATACTGCGCTGCGAGAAAATGACGCTACACCAGAGAGAAGACATTAATAGAGTGACAACACAGAACAATTACTTTTAGAATGGAAACTGCAATGTTAAAATTTGCGACAGTTTTGTAACACCCGGTGGGCGTTCTTTGAACTATTTGGCGGAAGTGGCGCCATCTCGCGGTCACTTTAGTTAATACAAAACGCGGGAACATTCAAAATGGTCCTTCAATATTTAGTTTAAAAGTGGTAGTCAAATTAAGATTTGTTCATACAAACTCCTTTTTTACGTTTATTGTAGCAATAAAATTATATTTGTTACAATAAAGCAAAAAATGAGTAGTATGAACCAATATTAACTTGACTACAAGCTGAAATATTTTTACAAAAAATTAAAAAGCATGATCAACAAAATTAAGGCATGAATACAAAAAGTACAGTGACTATTACTTCCCTGACTAGGCTGTTTTTGTCTTCAACGATACAATACTACTGCCACTCCAAACGGCTTGAAAAAGTTTGTACTAGAACAAATAAAAATACAGTTAGATCGCTGCGTGCACCAAGAACTTTAAACATATCTTCAAAATGTTTATCACATACTAAATAGTTTTTACAAATTTGTTGTTTTATTCTTGAAAAATGGACTGGGAACACCCAATACTCAAATTTGAAATAAATCGTTATTAGGATTTCAGAGTGTTTACAAAACAATTTGGCATACAACAATACGATATATTACAGCTTTTGTAACTAAAAATGACCACAAAAATTTAAAATAAGCTCAATCGTCAGCAAGATCAAGTAAACAAATTGAACATTTAAAACACAATTGAACAAGACCAAGTTGACAATACAGTAAACAATTATTTACAAAATACTTACTATTTATTCATCCAGGATCCAGAGCACACCCAAATACAAACAAATAATAATTATTGACAATATGATATTGATAAACACAAAAATACAGGTAAAATGGCAAATGTCATTCACCGCGAGGTAATCGATAATGGATGCCTGACAATTGACAAATGACACTCCCACTCTTTCCACCATCAATTGTAGATTTCTGTAAATTGTTGTGTACAGCGCCATCTAGAATCTGTTCCTTGAAACAAAAATATAGTTTCAGCTCGGGCTATACCAGTTACCGATACCTGAGTGACAATTCTAATACAAATTTCTGGAAGCATGTTCCATGCGCGTTGACTGTGGCGACGCGCTTGGCAACGAGCGCGAACTAGATATTTACCGGTAATGCAGATTTTCTTTAATTTAAATTTAGGCGGCAGCATTGAAAAACTTAGCGATAAAAATTTGTTACTTTGTACACAAACTCGATATTTTTGCAAAATTGCGAAAAATATCGATTTAGGTACAATGTTACAAACTCATTTACTACAAATTTATATTTTGTAAAGGTAATGTCATTAAACAGAAGGTATTAAGTAAATGTACATAAAGAACACATTTTTTATTGCAGCAGTGACACAAAAAATCTAAAAAATGATCATTAAAATCACTCACAAAATAATGAAATAAAAAGAAAAATTCTTGGTTTTACAAAATAGTAAAAAAATCACTTAAGAAACTCACAGTAATTTAAAAAACCATTGCTTTCACTTTATTTGTCAAGAATATTTTGTCACATAATTTTAAATAAACTGTTGGATATTTTAGTACCATTTAATATTCATAAATATAAGGAAGTATTTCAAGCTTTAGAAAAGAAAACATTTAGAAAACGCCAAAAGAGAATATATGAATATGAGACTGTTATTTAAAACTATGATAACTTTAATATTTAATATTCATCTCTTTACATTGTACCTAAAAAGTAACTCCAATTTTTAGTCGCCAGCACATAAAATTGCCGTAGTATCCTGACCTGCAGTGGATTCTCATCTTTCAATACAGTATATTATGTTGAGACACCTATCTTCATCGACAGACTGCCATTCTTATGTAATATCTTTATCTATTCAACACGTAACGTGTTAAGTTCGCACATATAAGAATCCATGTTCTGATCTATTTATTCTGAATTCCTTTTATCATGGCATCCCCTCTTGTCTTGGGTTTGGACATGATTAAACTGAAATAAATACAGAAATTGGTTAGGCCACGTTGCATGGACTGACATATAGATAATAAGGATTTACACATAGTGTGAACTTCTAAGTATAACAAAAAACTACTTTATTAAAAATTTGTAGTAGAAATATATTTATTTCCTACCTTAATATATTCAATTCATATAGTAAACACGATTAAACAAATTTCCAGTATTTTATTTAGTTATAGGTTATGTTAATTGTTGAAATTATGGAACAAGGTACAAACAAATAGCATTTATAAGACATTACACTGATTACGCTATTGGTTGAAATGTGACATGAACGATTGAAATATGTTAATGACCAATAATAAGTGACTGTCATAGTTTATGGTCGTTGAGTAAGAACTACCTTCACGTAATTGTCACTATTGTCAGTCGTTTATAGTTCAATGTTAAACCACCATGCGCGATGCGCAACGAGTGCCAAAAATCGGTCCAAAACGCGTAGACAAGTTTTGTATATGATTGAAACCATCTGCTATGTCTTATCTCTGCGCTACACCGCCGCGCGTTCGACTCAAATGCATTACTTTTGTGAACCGCTTCGTGGGTGTTGGCAGAGGCGGCCAACCGAGTCGGCGGCCGACTCGGCGGAAACAGCCTTATTGTAAGTAAGTTGTATCAAGCTTGGCACGGGAAATAAAGAGTGAACCACAAGAAATGTTTCTAAAGTAGGTATGAGCAGTGTTGCCAGAATATATTTTTGTAATGTACCAGATTTATCTAAAAAATGTACCAGATTTTATAAAAATGTACTAGATTCTATAAAATTACCAGATTTTTCTAATTATGAAGTATGATCATTAAAGAGCAAATAAAGGTTAATAGAGAACACGAACACAACAATTTTAAACAATATTTTATCTCTCGAAAAATTTCGGACACTATTTTATCTCTCGAACATTTTATAATAGTATTTTATCGTTCGAGGAATTTTTAAGCAATGTTTTATTTCTCGAGAAATTTCTAATAGTAGGTATCTCTTGAGTCAATTTTGAACAATATTTTATTTCTCAACAAATTTTTCGATAGTATTTTTTCCTTGAGCAATTTTTGAACAAGAGTTTAACATTTTGTAATACTATTTAACCTCGAGCAATTTTTGAACACGATTTTAACAATTTATAATACTATTTAATCTCTCGAAAAATTATTAAATATTTTTCTCTCATTAAATTTCTAATAGTATTTTTATCCCTAGAGCAATTTTTGAACAATATTTTACCCCTCAAGCAATTTCTAGTACTATTTTATACTTCGGCAAATTTTTAACACCCTTTTTTACCTCTCAAGCCATTTTTGAACTATATTTGATCTCTCGTGCAAGTGTCTACTATTTTATCTCTGAAGTAATTTTTAAGAACTATTTTAATTTATCTTGTAATTTTTGACCAATAAATTTTACACTTCAAATGGAAACATACGCTGAAAAAAGTACTAGATTTTGTTTCGAGTGTACTAGAGTACCAGACTGGGTACGAGTGTTAAGTTTATTCATTTGTTTACCGAAATTTCACTCAAACTCATTTTCAATTATATTTAAACACGATAATTCAATTAAGCTCATTTTATTGTAAAAATACAACACGAGTTATGTCTATGATAACTAGGCACGGCTCTGAATTAAATAAAAACTGACACTGAAAGAGAAAAAGAGTTTTTTCAAAGCCTACTTTAGAAATAGTTTTTGTAGATCACCCAGACTAATTTAAAAGTCGTAAAAAATAAATTGTGTGTACCCGTATTATTAGAAATTACTGCAAAATAACCTGTCACTTACAAACACCGTAAATTCCGTGGGTATAACCTAGGTAGAAATAAAACAAAAGGAATTTACAAATGTAGGCCTTTCCGCTCCATTTAACAAAAAGTATATTCTTTACGTTTTCAAGAAATTGGGGAGAAGAATAACATCCGCGAAGGCCTGTTGCAATTCCGGCCCAATTTGCGCTGTCATCGCTTCTAGTATTATTCCTGTTGGTGACACTTATTGCTGTAAAACATACTTATCTCTGAAAAGGGTCTGCGTTGCTTTTCTTATTTCTTTTCCAGAAATTTTCGGTATTAATTAAAACGGGAGGTGCCTGAAAACAAGTCAAGGAAATTTCGCAATAAATAGATTCTCAACCTCAATAGTTCAAAGCTTTCAGACGAAATTCAAGTTTGTCACGTTCGTATTTGAGGTCAGAAGCAATTAGGTTATATAGGGTGTCTCAATAATGTATTAAAAGATGTTTTTAAAAATATGCGATTTTCTCTTTTGTTACAATGGCTGGTATTCATCAAGCGGGATTCCAATTGGTAGATCATCTAGCCTATTGGCCAAATTTGGCCTCTAGCGACTACAGACTGTTATCGAAATTAAAACATTTGCATGAAAAAAAATTTTCAAGGGAAAACGATGTTATGTCGACCGTAAATAAATGGTTTGAAAAGATTGGAGAAAATTTCCTCTGTGATGCTTATGAAATAGCGGAGCATCGCTAGGACAAGTGCATTAGGATTAAAGGAGAATTGTTGAAATATTCTTTTTATTATGTCCCGCTAAAAGTATTTTTTTGTTATCTTTGGTAGACAGTTAAATAAGAAACTTTTTATTCCCTCCATATTCCAAAATACCTCCGATATTTTAGTTATTGCCATTAAATACATGTTTAAAGATATTAAAAGGAACACATTTGGTATTATACAGGCCATAATTCATATATAATTGTTCTAAAAGCGGTGAAAATTGAATTTTATATTTTCGCGATAATACTGCGCTTGATGTCTACATGCTATATTTTTAAAATATGAATCAATTTTACTTTTCTTATCGGCGAAAACGACCCTCTTTTAAGGTTATTCATTTCAAGAAATTATGTTCGATGCCGTATTTTATGGAAAGATAAGCAGACATGCCACCAGCAAAATCACGCTTTATATATAGATGAATTCCTTTGAAATAAAACGCCCGCGATTCCCGCTATGTGTGGGCAGGATACAACGCAGCGGCTTACGTTTTCTGAAAATTTATTGTTTACCGATTGTCTGCTGCTGTGATTGGTTAACAAAGAATTATAGACTACGCCAGAAGGCTTCAAATTCAGTGGCGCTGATAGAATAGGCCAATCTAAGCCGTCGTTCTTGTAGTATATGCCAATTAATACGCTGTTATACTTAATAATGCAATGTATTTTAAATCATAACAAGTAGTACAAACAAACAAGATTACAAGTTACTATACAACGAGGTTTCACCATATCCGCCATGCTGTTGATCTGACGCACAGTGGGCTAACTCGCAGCAAAACCTGGCCATGAAGGTAAAAAAAAGTTGCGATTTTAAACTTTAGTTTCATGAAATTTCGCATAGAAGACACCAGTGAATACTAGTCCAACACTTTGGTGGCATTCCATTCCCTAATCTTGATGATACGTGTCGTGAAAGTCGAGTAAACACGCGACGTCGATAACAGCGGTATTTTAACTGACATTTAGCGTATTGTTATACATTATTGAAAGTGATCAGATCGAGTTTTTCTGTTTACATAGGATAGATAGCAACCCCAATAGGTAAGTTATCACATTTATAACCATTTTAAAAAAATATTTTGACTTTAAATGGAAGTATATT
Source organism: Psylliodes chrysocephalus (assembly GCA_927349885.1). Taxonomy (NCBI): domain Eukaryota; kingdom Metazoa; phylum Arthropoda; class Insecta; order Coleoptera; family Chrysomelidae; genus Psylliodes; species Psylliodes chrysocephalus. The sequence continues at coordinate 24,014,505 of OV651829.1, read as the reverse complement.
TTAACCTGTATCCTGTAACACCCAAATTCTCACAAATCATTGGCTACAAAATTTTCTCCACGTTTCTCCACTTTGTTAAATGGCTCTCCTACATCCTTAATGATGTAGCTGATGAGTTCAAAAGAAATCGCTTGCGCATATTTGCGTCATTTCAGTAAACGATAGTTTTTCTGCCGCGTAGAAGAACCCGGCAAGCGTGGCAGGGATGGCCGTATTATTGTACTTCCCCGCTCACTTAGAAAACTCGTAGTTCATACCAGCTAATAAATAATGAATAAGAAATTATTAAATATATTCATGGGTTGAAATATTTTTTAAAATTTTTTCGAAAAAAAATTTAATGATCGATTTTGTTTATTTCAATCAAAAATATTTATTTTGTGTCTGAATTAAACTGATCATGATTCGAATAGTATTTATTTACAATTAGTATTTATTTCGATGTACAAAGCTAATTATAAAAAATTAAGTAATTTAATTACTTAATTATTTAAATTATACCAACACTGATATTCAATATAATAATTAAATCATTAATTAATTTAAATTCATTGTTGAGCAATTAATTTTAATAATTCTGTGATGAACTTTGGACTGATTTCTTTTTCAGCATATACTTCCACTTCGAAGGCCTATATCCGAAAGAAAATCTTTGAATTTGTCAGAGATATACTGGCAGAAGGGACCGACAGGCATGTCGCGGGTGTACAGTCAAAATTGTGTGTAGACGTAGGCAGTCCTTTTCAGATAACAGCTGTTGCCTAAAAAAAAATTGCGATTAACTTAGGTGAAATTGTCAACAAGGTGGAATCAGACTCAACGGAAACGCGACAGATTCGAGGTTACAAATAAGAGTTAACTGGACAATCCGATAGCGACCCGCATGATTTTTAATAATCATGTAAATATGTAATAAAAAGTTTAAATTACAACATTTAATGCATATTTATTAACCTTAAAGTACCTTAAATTACCTTAAATACAAAGTTTTAGACGAATTCGCGCAATGTATATTTTTTATCCGCCATATTAGATCCGCTATTTTGAATTTTACAATTCCGATGACTAATTCGTAATCAGTGTCCTCAAAATACCATATATTCAAATTTTTATTTAAATCTACTAAATTTTACTTTTTTTTGATCAGCCATCTTGGATCCACCATTTTTAATTTTTAAATTATAATGTCTAATTCGTAATCAATGACGTCAAAATATCATATATCCAAAGTTACATACAAATCCGTTAAATTTATCATTTTTGAACCACCATATTGGATCTGCCATTTTGAATTTTCTTTTTTTGACATCATATTCGTAATCAGTGACCCTAAAAACCTATAGGGACACAGTTTTGTAGATTTTTGTATTCATTTTATGTCTATGTCCAGGTTTTGAAGCGAGTTAGCCCACTGTGTGACGTGACGGTTGTCAATTGAGTTGACAGACCAAACTAAAGGGCGGTTTACAAGTTTAGCAACTATATCATAGTTCTAATGATATTTTCGTCCTGGTAATTGTATCCTTGTATATCTATTTGAGATTATTTCATTGTACATATATACCTTCTATTAGAATTTCGTTGCTTTTGTGCAGGTTCTGACCTAAAAAGTTGTGGTTGTTTGACATAAAACAACAGGCACATTGTGCATTCATCACCATAAAAGTGTAGAAACGTGTCAACCCGCTTATTGTTTAAATACGCTATAATTAGTGCGATGTAATTCGTTTCTCACTGAAAACTAACTTTAAAATAAAACTAACCACTCTATCATTGAATTTCACACGTAGTAATAAATCGCGTTAATTTGCAGTAATAGTTATAAATAACGTTTAATTACATTTTGTAAACACTTCTATGAAATTTTGACTACCTCTTAGATATTTTATACCAAATATTACTTGCCATTAATCAAATCAGAAAATAAAATGAGCACATAAACTATATTTTTCATAGTTATGAGTTCAGGCTTTTCTAATATACACTTTTGGCAAAATAGTTTTCGGGAAAAAAAGCGCACCAATAATTTTCTTTTTTATTTTTTTTAAAGCTAGTTAAGAATTATAAACTCTAGCTTTATCAAAAATACAGTTAATTCAAAATTATATCAAATTTAAGTAAAAAGAGAATAGTTGTAACCTTTAAAAATAAGATTCATAAGTATATACAAAAAATTATTTATTTTTAAATTGTGAAAATGCAATTTGACAGTGAATTACTATACCTACATTTTCACGAATATAAATGATCTTATTTGCCGGTACCAACACTACATTATATTCTCTACCGTACGATAATTTTAGATTGTAACCTCTTGAATTATTTTACAATAATAATTGTATAAATAGCACCAGATTATCTGTCCTTGCAGCAGTCCTCATAGATTTTATATGCTCAACGAGCTCAAATGCCAACTTCTGTTTTCAGGTAAATGGATAACTAGTCTAATTGTAAAAATGTGGTCGTTTTTTTTTACATTCAAATATTGCACTGCATGTATTCGCTACCTAAACAAAAATAAATTCTATTTTTCACAAGGCTCTTGTGTGAGATATAAATCAGAATTTTAAACAACTATTTTTTAAAAATTTCCAACAATAACAAGATTAATACAAACTATGTGTAATTCAAGCAACACAAAACCACTAAACCATATTTAACAAATCTAAGTTTACATTTAAAAATTAAACTTATAATTAATAAAATATAGAAATATAATTTCTACTTAGATCTTTTTTTAATGAGATTAATAACTTACCGCTAATCGCAGCCAAAAATATTTGTGGATGATTCAACGATATGATGTTAAAATTAATTTTGTAACCTACCAAAAGTTCTAAGCAACTTCCTGAGGGGAATTACTTAAAATTAAATTAAAAATAAAAAAAATAATTTTATTAATGAAATCCTGCCTACTTTGGTTACACAAGTTTCGGCTGTTCCGGTGTCAATCTTCGGGCCTTCGACGTTGCTCAGACGGCAGCTAGGAGGTGGATAGCTACAAAAAAATTCAGAAAATAGTAGACAAATGATAGGCGCCGACTGGGTTTATATAGTGGCCAAACTATGTTCCTATTTCCCCACAAACCCAGTAAATGAGGAAAGAAATAAAAGACAAACCTTAACTTATGTTCCTTTATAAAAAAAATTACCAATTTTCCCAATTAAATCTTACAAATTACTTACCTAATGGCTTTTGATGATTACATAAATAAACGACTTAGTTAAATATGGTGAGAAATTAAAAAAAAAATGTATATGTCATATGCATGAATCCCAAATAGAAAATAAATTCACCAACAGGTGGACGGTTGGTCGTTAGCTTGGTTCCAGGCGAAGGACGCTTGCGCAAGATTGTATGCAAAAATATTGAGATCTTAATTTCTACCTTTTACATTTATGAAACCAAAAATATAAATAATCATGTGTATACCCGCACCTCAATCTAAACATCAACGTTTAATGTTGAAACAACAATAAACCTTTGGAAAAAGTTACCTACTTAACTCATAGTTAAGACTAAATTATTATTACTAAACGTCAAATTACTCTTTGCTTATCAATGTATAATGAGAATATATACCAACGCTGAAAATTTTACTCAAAAAAATACCCGCTTAACACGCTCAGTCGCTAATATGGAGATTCCTGTACAATTCTTCAAAAAATCACTTAGTCAAAGGTCATTATCATTCTTTGGCCCAAAATTTTTTAACATAATTCCGATGCACCTCAGGCAAATAATCAAAACAAAAAAGTTTAAAATTTAAATAAAAAAATATTTAATAACAAACAAAAAAAAATTTACGATCTACTGATAACATAGTATAAATAAAAAACATATTAAAAGCCAAAAGGACCATCGTAGTTTTTGTATACTTTTCCTAAGGTACTGTCTATTGTTTATTTATCGGTTTATTCTGTCGAATTTCTTCGTCCCTTGTTCTAATTTTTAAATATTATATCTTTCGTTAAGTGATAAATAATTATATGTAAAATTTAATACCTGTCTCTAAAAAAATATGTACATAAATAGAGTCATCTGATTGATCAGAAGCAAAACAGGCAGAAATGCCTAGGTTCGATGCTCAATCAGATGTTTTTAAAGAATTTTTTTTTCTGTATAACTATTTTTTTACTATTAGGTAATATACTTTAATATTTAAATAAATAAATTTGATTTGATTTGATTAAAAAAAATATTAAACCATGAAATTTTATAATTAAATATAAATCATAAAACAAAATAAAGAAAAAATGTAATAAACACAAAAAATATTAACAACACAAAAAAGATTGGAAAAGGTTAATTTATTTAATCTAATCTCTGCCTTTCATGGGTCTTAAGAGTCTGCTTAACTTATAGTTAAGTCTTGATTTTATATTAATAATAAAAAAAAGAAATCTAAAAAATTGAAATGTTGAATGTAGCCCTTATATCCTGAGTTATTTATGATCAATGCTCAAGCCGAGACAGTAAGTGCTTAAAGAACAAAATTTTGAAATAGTGCCTTATTAATTAAATTATGAAATATGTTGGTTACATAACTTATTAGTAGAATATTCGGTGTGAAAAGGTATAAATAATGTTGAGAATACCTTAGGAACATTCGTTTAAAAGTGCATGTTTAATTTAATAAATCAGCAGGCACAGTGTACATATCAAATCCTCATTATAATATAAAAAACCTGATAGTAGGGTGTTTCCATTGACAGCATCACCGACTTCCTATCCAGATAAAGAACCATCCATGTAAAATCAGCAATTAGTAAGGCAGGTGGCTAGTAAACCAAAAAAATGGATCACAAACCTATGTACTGTGTTCCCACGGTTAAGTTTAGTTAAAACGGTTGATCTCGATAAAAACCCTTTCTTGTAAAGGGTTTAACTGGTAGCCTTCCAAGGGTGAAAAACAAGCGAGACAATCCACAGCAATCAACTATTGAAGACTTCACTTCAATATTACACACACAAATGCCGATGAATCTCAAATTTTTTGTCTTTCAATCCTTTTAGTGGGTGTGGAATGGGTCCAAAAATCATGGTAATTTATCCAAACAACGAAATTCCCCAAAAATATTATATACCCGTTCTTCCACAATTAATACTGGAGTAAAATCTAGAAACCCCTTTAATAGGATAGCTCGATGGCTATATAAAATAAAGATTTTACCCTTAGACGAAATTTGAAGTAATCTTTTGTTTACTTGTCAGAAGCACCTAACCTAACCTAACCTAACCAACAAAACTCCCCTACGATGTTTCCCTCTCCGCTTGAAAAATGACAGGCCGAGTGGGATCAGAAATTCGTCTTTAAGAATTTACCAGTACATATCTTAGAGACTATTTACAACAGATTACCCTACAAACCATATCTATATACACAACTACATTTGGAAATTGTTACTGACAAAAATCGATACCACAACGGTCGCGAAAAATCTTCTAACTCTACAGTTAACCGAACGCACCTCGTACAACGAATGCGACGTAAACTCATTAGAGAGTTTTAGCAAATGTACGTAAGATTTCCGCTAACGTTACGTTAAACTTAGATTGTGACCTTTCTCATAAACATTGAACAGAGTAGATTACAGTCTATCCCTAAGGTAACGTTAGCGGATGGTTAGCGGCTGTTTGCTAAAACTCCCTATTCACTGCATAAATACCATTACCTGAAACTTGGAACCAGACCGAACGACACACATGACTCTGTCAATTATTGTGTCCCGTCGTAGACTGACATTTATCCTAACAATTCGTACCGAAAATCGTACTGTCAAAATTAAAAACAAAACATTGAATTAAAATAATTAATTCGAACAAAAAGACAGTAAATTCGAGGAAATTGCTTCGTAAATAATCAATTACTTGAAGGTAAGGTTATAATACGTAATATATAAATAAATTCACAACGAGACTTTCTATTTTTAGGAGAATTAAGGTAAGCCAGTATTGTACAAAGTATTGTACTAGGGATAAAATCTACAAAAACTCAGATAATATAAACAAAATACGATACTCCTGTCAGTGATAAGATTAATTAAATTATAATAATGATATCTGAAGGCTAACAATACTTACAGCCAGTTTACGACAAAAATAATGGCTTTTAAAAGCTTATCAACCATAAATTACGGTTTACCTTTTTTCCGTATATTTAAACAAGGCGAGTCAAATTTTCCTCTAATAATTTGAGCGGCTAAAAATGAGGGCGCTTTGTACATACAATTCAAATAGTTTAGTAATATTTAAATCTGGTGAGAGATACTCTCGATTCGGATTTTTCTGGTGGTTATAGTGAAATGTTTATTTGGAAAACCTATTTATAAACTCTTTTACGTTTTAAATATTCTTTTCCAAGGTCTTATTCTTAGGCGGATGCTTTCCACTCTTATCTAGCGACAGAGTGGTAAGTCTTGTTTATCAAGGCTCTGGTAAATCATCCATCCGAAACTGTTAAACAGTTCTTAAAAAATGATTTGCAAACAGTTACTATGTCACCTCATTCTTTTGGTAATGTATATATTCGTGTCTTAGAACGTTTATTAGGATTCAGAGCTGCTGTAACGCGTCCTTTATTCACAGAGTGGCCTCTCTCATCTCGTCTCGTAGGCCGAGAGAAAATTGTTTTCTCGTCTCGCCGAGAAGGCCCTTCTCTCGCTCAAGAGAGCCTTTTTCTCGTCTTGTCTCGTTTCGTCCCGTTTCTCTCGTGATAGAACAATATCAAATTTAAATTTGAAAAAGACGAAACATAAAAAAATGGTAAAATTTGTAAGACAAAAACAAAGAATTGTTCTAGTAATTTGCGAATAGTACCCAAATTTGGCAATAAGAAACAGTTATGTCTCTCTGTTTGACTGTCACAGCCGTTTTACAATTAAAATTTGAAGTAATAAGTGGCCCAGATTAGGCGTTAACTAAAAACGAAAATACTTTGTCTTGTTAGTTGAGGAGGGGGAGGAAGAGGTTAAATTGGAAGTTAGAATTTTTCTAATGCAATCCTGCGATGTCAAATGAAAGCATTTTGTAGTATGTTTTCAAAATGCAAGAAGATAGAGACAAAACAAAAACGATGTGAAATTAGAGAAAAATGATATTTTTGTTATAATGAGATGCACTTTACTTGAGACGTAATATAGAGGGCGTTACTATCTTTAAATTATCTAATGAAAAGTAAAGTCATGTAATACCTCATTTAAAAGATATTTTGATTATATTTACGTCCAAGCAGTTTTGATTTTTTTTGTTTTTACAAAAATTACATTCTTGATAATCCTCGTGTGCCACAATAATCCTAGAAATGTTAAATAATGTTAGAAGATAATTTTTTAATAAGCTTTTTTTTTGATAAGAAGTTATGAAAAATTTAATACGTCAAGTGGTTTTTAAATGACTTTTGATATTCTTAAATTATTTATTTTAGTAAATACAAGAAGCGTTTCCTTAGTAATAAACAACAATTGTTAATTGTTAATACGAGAGTTATCAAGAATGTAACTTATTAGTAAAGGCCCAGAACATGTCTGTATAAGAATAAAATATTAGCTACAAAAAATTGCCATTTGTGCAGTGTTAAATCCCTCTAACAGTAAAAATTTCTTAAATTTATAAAAGATACTGACATTTACTCTGTACTACCCAAAATGTTAAATACTATTGTAAAAAACAGCATTACCTAATGTATTATACCTCCGGTAATGATCCTTTGAGGTTGAAGCCGTAAATAAAAAAAAAGAATTTAACCCACCAAGAATTTATTAAATTTAATTTCTGTAAAAACATCTCGACTATCTCGAAATCTAATATGTTAAAATTTTAAGTTACGATAAGCAATTGAAAATTTCAAACAAGCAAAGAGAAAATTGTTCGAGAGAGCTCGAGAGAAAAGAGAAATTCTGGACGAGAGATGACAGTCTCTCGTCTCGTCTCGAATCTGTTTTCGAGAGAAAATGTCTCTCTCGTCTCGTTTGAGACAAGACGAGACGAGAGATGAGAATCTCTCATAGATATATAACCAAGACAGATAGGATTATTTACAAAATTTTTGAAGAATGAACGGTGGTGTCCGCGGTAGAAACCCAATAATTGGATTGAACATTGATGCCAAGTTTACGTGCTTTTAACTATAGATATATATAACCAATACAGATTACACAATTTCTGAAGTCAACGCGGATGATCCTCGACAGAAATGCAATATTTGGATAAAATTAAAATATTGATGCCAAGTTTGCGATGTTTTTAACTGTAGTAATGTTATTGCGTTTGCTTGAATTACTGTTAGGTCTTTAAATTGTCAAAAAAAAAAATAATGTCTGACAACAGCGGAAGTAGACTAGACCGCAATTGTGGAGGGTCGTATATTGTTTCATTCATAAAAATTCCTTCGATATAATAGTAGTCCAGGAGCCAGTGAATTTTTTTCGTACTTGTTTTCCCGGTCCGTGTATATTTAAATCTATTCCCGGTGAACTGTATATTTAAAATGGAACGCCAATCTATTAACAAAAGTAAGCCAGATTGAATTCGCGCATTACGTCACATCGATACAAGTGAGATTGTTTACAAAGTGCCTTTGCAGGCCTATTTTGCCCATTTCATGTATTTGTTTTTAAATCATGTTAAATTACTATTTTTGAAACTCAACAAGGAGAAAATCCAATTAACTCTTCCGTTGTGTATGTATATAAGATAAATTAACTGATTAGTAAAGTATTAACACTAAAATTTTAATGTAATTTACAGAAAATAGCTAGGTATGTATTTGTTTTTAAATAATTTGATAATTTATGAAAAAAGGGAGTAAAAGTGGAATGACCAGTGGTCAGTAGGTCAGTCAATACAAAGTATCATATATTTCTATTATAACATAACTAAAATACCTACATCTTTTAATCATGACATAAGTTAAAAACAATTTTAATATATGCATTAGAATGAAGTAATAATAACTTAAAGAGACGAGGTCTTAAAGTAATAGCTGGTACAGCATGTTTTTTAAACGTTTCCTCATTGCTGCTAGAATGAAATCACTATGAAATGTGCTCTAAAAACGGCATTTATAGCAGTCAGTGTTCAGTCTTAGGATCTCTTCCTAAAGCCCTCATCCAAGCTGCATACATATTAAAAAATAATTTAAAAAAAACATATTATATACCTATATAGTTTTCGGTTCTGGGTGCCCTAAAAGAGGACACTTAGCCGACAATTTGGCTCAGATAGCTAAAACCCAAAAGTCACACCCCGAACCAGGACGTATTGCTATCCTTTTAAGTAAAAAATAACTACAAATAACTTACCTGAAAAATGAAGGCGTCTAACTTTACACCAAAAAAACCATACACTTTTTCCCATTGTTGTAAGCACCCGATTACGATTAGGTAGATATCAACTAGAAGCATGTACTTAATGGTTATAAAGCTTATTTTAACACAAAAAGAATAAAGCACTAGTCGAAAAGCAGCAATCAAATATAAATAGACCACAATATTCAAATTCAAATTAAAAACTATATAAAAGACAAATACTCTAAAAGCGCAAAAGATCAGAACCAAATAAGATGAATAACCATAATAACCTAAAAATCACAATAAAATTGCAAAAACTATTACTGTAAAATCATGAGATTACATCAATAATGCATATGCGTCGGAGTCAAAAGTACAGTGTTTCCATGAAAATTTAGCTATGTTTTTAGCAGTATTATAGGACCATTTCTACCACGCGCATCCAACGATATTGGCGTTCCACAGTTCACTGTATTTTCCTCACACCTCTAGTATAAATGATTTGACATAACGAAACTAACAATAATTATAATTAATGTAGTAATAAGTGATTCGTGAATTCTAAATAAAACAATTATTATATAAAAGTCTAAAAGGAAATGTAATTTATTTCCCTATTTTCTTCTGTAATATCTTCAATTATTATGTTTAATTTCTATAAATAAACCAACTGGTTAGGTGAAACATTGTGATATAAGATTTTATTTATGTGTCCTATGCGTACACTTTAATATACAAAACACCTGGAACATTCTTTAAATAATTGTGGTCGTAGAAATAATTGTGTACATAACTCATTTGAAAGTGTATTTTATGCACTTGCCAAATATATTATCCATACAGATTAATCAGACTATTTTTTTACTTAACTTCAGTACATCTTGTAACATTTTAAAAGTCTAATTATAAAATGTTATTTTAAATGTGTGCCATCCGGTATAATTTAATTATCGCCAACACACAATATTCTGAAGAAAGGGAAATTTCTTGAAGTGGGAGTACCACTAACCAAACTATCTCAAATTTCATTTTATCGTTACCTTTCAATTGTTTTGGTGGTATATCGGCTGTTCAAGTGGTAAGCAAAAAAAAAGTATATAATGTCTTTATTAAACATCTCAGTAGAAATATTATTCAAACCTTTTGTTAATTATTAGTCTTTTTAAATAGTAAAGTTAAATATATTTTTATGATTCATTCTGGTTGCTAGAACGGCACAATATGTATAGTCACTAGTTTTTATTATCTGATTGGTTCATTTTTTTTAAAAAGTAGATGTTTCAAATTTATATATCGTACAGAACCACGTGAAAAACAAAATCTATTTTTGTCTAGCAAACGAATAGAATCAGCTGTAAGCCATAAGCTGTAAGCCATAAGCCGTAAGCCATAAGCCGTAAGCCATATGACATAAGCCATAAGACATAAAAAACCAGCCATATCGTCACAAGTTGTAAATCTACACAACAGCTGTAATCAGAACGTTGGTTTTCGAGGATCTTATAAAAACTCGTTGATTTGGACAAGCGACAGCTGTATTTCGAAGGCGTTGGTTTCCGAAGGAAGAAATCTCGACTACCTATGGCTAATTAAGGATGGTTAGCTAACAATGTAAAAAGTGGTAAATACTAGTGACTAGTTATTTATGTACGAATCACAATTTGATACTGGTTTACTGTAAATAATTGTTTTCGAAAAGATTTCTTTTTTTAATAAAATCATTGATTTTTATAAGTATATATGTTGAATCTTATTTTTTAAAGGTCACAAAAATTCTCTTTCATCCACTAAATTCTGTATAATTTTTATTAACTTCTTTTAATTGATAAAGCTAGAATTTATAATTCTCATTAGCTTTTAAAAATAAAAAAGAGAATTATTGGTGCCCAACATTTCCTAGAAAGATTACTACCCTTAAAATTGTCTATTTGAAAAGCCGAATTCACGACAGAGAAAAAGAAGTGCTCATTTATTTTTGTTTAATTTTTAAAGGTAAGTAACGTTTGATAATAAATTTCACTGAGCTAGTAAAAATCTCTATAAGTGTTTTAAAATTAACATTTATCAAAAAGGTAACAAATAATAATGCAAATTGTAGCCTAACGGGTCAAGGGAATATTGCAATTTCTTGCTACTAAAACTATTTTTATCAATGGAAAAAAAGGGCCGTGTTCTCGTATGTTTTGACGCATTTTCGGCCTCAGCCCATCGGACCCCCCCTCTAAATATATATGAATTTTGCTTAGAATTGCTAATCCTACAATTCTCTATTCGTGCTTGCTGACTGGGAAAATAAATATCGAAAATCGTCACTGTCTCCTGGATTATACAATAGATGATGATGATAACTTCACAACAAATACACTTTTATGAATGGCTAGTTGGGGATGTGGAATCTCTCGTCTCGCGGCATCACTAATTGCAATCCCGATGCGGCCCAAGTTTTCAATTTGCGCCATTTACTGGGTAATAGAGAAAGGTTGTTTGGGCCACTATGAAATAAAATATAGGTAAAATGCTACCTATTATTGGGCCTAACTCAATTATGCAAAATTTTCAGTTGGACCAATCTGCTTCTAAGCAACTCAAAAGGCATTTAAATAAAAGTCATACATAAACAAGTTTTACTAATTGGTAATGAAGATTTTATTACTAAAGTTTCGCGATAGAAAGGTTATATCGAATAAAGCAGATTGTGCTTTTAAGGTTTTAAACTTCGATTATCATGTTTTAGTGGGTTTAGAATATTTGAATTAGAATGCATTTCTGATGTACCAAATTCCGGTGAGAATAGTTTGCTCTTGTTTAAATGGAAGTTTAAAACCTCGATCAACCAAAAGGAATCACGATTTTAGTATTAGCAGCTCTCGAATATTTACAATGAGGACCCCTTCAGCAACTTAGGCATAGAATTACATTCCTAAACACGCTGAAACACTATTTTATTTCAATTTTAATAAATATCTTATATGTCACGCTCTTGAGATCAAATAATTTGAGTTCCCTTTTTATCCTAATAGGGGTAGAATTTCTAAAAAGTTTTTCTGAATAGGTGCCTTCGTTATCAAAGCAATCAAGTTATCAAATTTCATGTCTTCTGAATAATACTGGTACCGAGTGGAAATGATTATATTAAATGTTTTATCAAAGAAAGTTTATGACAAAATAATCGTGCATTAAATATGTAGATGATAATTTAAATTCAGGATTTCTAAAATTAATTATTTTTTCATTCAATATGTAACGAAATTTATTAAATAAATATTGTGGAATAATTGAATTACGTTTTCAAATTTTAATTTATTCATTCACTTGTACAAATAAAAATTGTGTTCAATCATTTATAGGGTTTCGCATAAATTGCATGTAGCTGTATTATATTATTTTTAACAATTAAAATGATAAAATCTGTTGGTTGCCATTAGTGACCTTTCCAGGTAATTGAATTTGGTATATTCATGAGTTAAATGTATGTAGTTTATATTACCATGAATATATGGTGTGTTGGGAAAATAACAAATTAGGAATATAAACAGCTTACAGACTTTTTTGATTTTGATTATTAGAAAATATTGTTTTTAGAGTTTATAAAAAATTAATGTGTGGTTCATAACAAATGTTTCTAAAGTACTAAAGACCGAGAATGGCAGAAATATAGAGCATACAGAAGAATCAATGTCTAATACAATAAAGACAGCAGAAAATATAATTTTTATTCCTTATATATACAGGGTGTTTATTAAGTACTTGTACAAACTTTAAATGGTAAATCTTTGACTTATTTTAAGGCAAAACGTTTATATGAACACATGTCCTAAACCTCTTAACTTTTGAGTTACAGGGTGGTAAAGTTTTCAGAAAAAAAATTTTTTTTTCTAATAACTGTAATATTGCAGATATTTTTACGAAATTTGGTACACGTCTCCTACGCATTATGATGCATTTTTTAATGTACAAATAATTTTATTATTTCTACCAGTGGCGCCCGTACGGGTTTCGTATTAAATATTTTTACCGAAAAAAATAGTACGCCACTGCTTCATCTTAAAATAACAAATATTTTTGCAATCCTCATTTAGTTTTGAGCAAATTTGGTCTGATGAGTTTTTTTCTCGGACGCATAGTTTTCGTCAGACGCATAGTATTCTGCATGGAACAAGTGAAAAATGTGTCTTTTATTGATCAATATTGTTATGTGATAAACTTAGATTATTTACTGACTAAGACTAAACTACTTTTACAAATAAGTTAATAACATTTACAACAATTGCTGAAAATTCCCGCCGCCTACTGCAACGCATGCGTCAATTCGCCTTAACATTGATTGACGTACTCTTTCGAATATACCTGGTGTCTGATTAATAATGGCACACGATTCAAATATCCTGTTTCTTAGATCTTGCTCATTTTGAACGGATGTTTTGTAAACTAGTGTCTTTAAGTGACTCTACAGAAAAAAATCCAGAGCATTTAAATCTGGTGATCTGGGAGGCCACGCTTGTGGTCCCGCTTTTCCTATCCAACGATTAGGATAATTCTTGTTCGGAAATTGACGTGCAGCCAAACAAAAGTGTGCCGGTGCGCTATCGTGCATGAACCACATCCTGTTTCTGGTAGCCAAATCAATTTCTTCTAAATGTTCAGGAAGCTCGTGCTCCAAAAATCTTCTGTACTCTTTGCCATTTAGCCTTTGTGGAAGAATGCAAGGTCCAAAAAGGGGATCCCCGATAATTCCGACCCAAATATTTAGAGAAAAACGATCTTGGAAATTATTTTCTATGATAGCATTGGGATTATCCTCAGACCAAATATAGTTGTTGTGGAAGTTCATGATGGCGTTTCGAGAAAAAGAAGCTTCGTCTGTAACAAGTACATGGCCTAAGAAATCCGAGGTTGTTAATAATTTATTTCGCAGCCAAACGCAGAAATCTACTCTGAGAGGAAAATCTCTAGGTAGTAATGCCTGTACACGTTGAATATGATAAGGATAAAGTTGTTGAGATTTTAAAATGTGCCACACAATTGTACGCGTAATATTCAATTCATGAGCAATTTTCCTTGTACTAGTTTGCGGGTTTTCTTCTCTATTTAACGCAGCTTCTTCAATTTCAACTATTCGAACTATCGCAGGCCTTCCTGGGATATCAATTGTTCTTTTAAAGCTGCCAGTTTCACAAAGTCTTGCGTGAATATTAATGTAAGTTTGGACATGTGGAACCACCCGTTGAGGAAATCGGGCTTGATACATTCTTTTTGCAGCTTGTGCATTACCGTGAGCCATTCCGTAGACGAAATGAATGTCTGCCATTTCTGCATTGGTATATTCGTACATTTTGAACACAATAATAGACAATAAATTATTACATACATACATACATACATACATACATACATACATACATACATACATACATACATACATACATACATACATACATACATACATACATACATACATACATACATACATACATACATACATACATACATACATACATACATACATACATACATACATACATACATACATACATACATACATACATACATACATACATACATACATACATACATACATACATACATACATACATACATACATACATACATACATACATACATACATACATACATACATACATACATACATTTTTAAATGACAAAAACCATGATCTTTTTTTTAAATAAACTGTCATGACTGATTCCGCTACCATGGAAACCTCTCGGTTGTTTGCAAGGCTTGCTATGCATGTATGTACAATTGTACATTTTAGCAATTTGACTCTGAAATAAAACGGATTTTATTTTTTAAAGCGTAAACTATGCATCGAACGAAAAAACTCAAGAGATTAAATTTATTTAAAAATAAATGAGGATTTCAAAAATAATTTTTGTTTTAAGATGAAGCAGTGGCATAGTATTTTTTTCTGCAAAAATATGCAATACAAACCCCGTAGGTATGGAAGCCACTGGTAGAAAACATAAATTTGTACATCAAAAAATGCATCTTAATGCATAGTATACGTGTACCAAATTTCGTAAAGATATCTACAATAGTCTCACAGTTATTGGAAAAAATAGATTTTTTTCTAAAAACTTTACCACCCTGTAGCACAAAAGTTTAGAGGTATAGGACACGTGTTCATATGAATTTTTTGCCTTAAAATTAGTCAAAGATTCACTATTTAAAGTTTGTACAAGTACTTAATGAACCTGTATAGTGACGATGCTAATACTTTGGTAGAAAAACCTATAAGTACAATATTAATATATGGTCTTAAAGGATGACCCATTTCCTAACAATTTTTGCATCTCCACCAAAAACTATTTAGAGAACTGAAAATAGTAATGCTGTTACTAATGCAACCATTTTCTGTCTCACGAAACAAGTGTTTGTGCACTTATCGGCATTAGGATATTTAATTTACAATTTCATTAATTTATACTTCTTGTTAATTATAAAATAAAGTTTTTATTAATATTTATTATTATTATTATTATTATTATTATTATTATTATTATTATTATTATTATTATTATTATTATTATTATTATTATTAATAATAACAACACAAATTGCTGTTTTGAAGAATAATTCTCAGGTTATTAAACAACTCATATGACTTTGAAAGAGAATATTGGACGCCACTATATTTAAAACTTTCTAAACTTGACAATCGATCAGTGATGAAAATATAGAAAACCACTGATCTTCATGATATTATAATTAAATAAGGTAGCGACAAATTCTAATTCACAGAGACTTAATTATTCAAATTTAAATGATTTATTGTGACTTATCTGAGGTATACAGGAAACAGGTAACTGTAGAGGCCTTCTTTACAAGGTAGTGTTAAATCTTGTTAACTAAACTTCTTGATGTATTCTACGTTCTTCCAAAATTCTTAACAAGTAGCTGGTACGTTCTTCTAAAATTCATGTAGAGACAGCTACAATTGAATCCTTGATATAGTTTCTATCGAACCATCTAAATCAATTCTTCAAGATTTCTTTAAGACATAAGACTTCTTTAAGACCATCTATATACAGCAAGGCTACAAGGAAAAAGGTAAAAATATAAAGAAAGGAACCAGGGAGAGTTATATAGGAACAAATAAGATGCTTTTTACTATCAAATGTATAATTTAAATTATTAAATGAATAGCTCCACAGAGACCAAATTTAATAGGTAAAGAAAAAGTGTTATTTAACATATTTAAATATAGTAAAGCATATTATCTATTTCAAACAAAATAATATATGGAATTGAATAAAACATGCGACCATCTGTTTGTCAATGTGTTGAAGTTATGTTTCAAATTTGACATTTTAATAAAGGAATTCTTGTACTAAACATATATTTTCAACAAAATATCGGTAGGAACTTACCTTTTTTTAAAAACAGACGGTCATTAAAATAATTTAAGGTAACTAGTAAATCGGATGTCCAAGACAATAGATAATTAAAAATTAATAATTCAACCTGCTCGATGACAGACGTAAATCGAAGTGACAACCGAGTTTTGACACAAGGCATAAACGACAGTTGACGTTTGTGTAGAGATGTTGGTTTCAAAATAACGAGAACGGGTCTAGGTCAAATAACGAAAACGGATTTAACCGTTACAAGACAAAGATTCGTGTGATATTGTAGAAGAGACTGCTGATTCATCTTCAGTTGAACAATTTGTGGACATCCAGCAAGAAGAAGAGAAAGAAGACGAAAAAGAAGACCATGTGGCATTCTAATAGCGGTACTTCCCTGTCATATGCCGTGGACAGTCCGCCTTTGGAACTAATACTTGGAGCTTGGAGCTCGCACTTGAAACTCAAAGAAATTACGAAACTCTGAGCTTCTCGGAGAAACTACGTAACTCGAACTTGGACTTTAAAGCTTGGAGTTTCTTAGAGCTTAAAGCTTCTAGGAGCATCTACGTAATTCGGGACTTCTTAGAGCTTCTTGGAGCCACTACAGGTTTAGAAATAAAAAGAACCTCAGTAACAGTAAAAGTTATATAAAGTTATAACGTCTGAACAGAATATAAAATATCAGGACAAATATTAAAGTTAAATCATCTGAACGGAATATATAATATTAATAAGTCCAAAATAAGTTACAACAATAAGTTTTACATCATTTGAACAAAATATGAATTATTTATAAGGTCAAAATAAGTTAAGAGCCATAGATTTCCGTTTAAACTGTATTTCCAGACTGACTTGTAATTTAATTATTTAGTTGCCTCCCCGCGTATATATTAAAGTATCAAAGAAAGCTTAAAAATATTATTGGGTAGGGTAGCTATAATCTATATAAAATAAAATAAAACAGTAATAATAACCGGTACTCGTCAGTATGATATTAATAAAAAAAGTAAATAGCCGGTTCTTTCGGTTTTCCAACTAAATCCAGCACAATGTTAAAATATAAGTTAAAATAATTATTACCTGACAATTATCCCCAACGTTAACACACCATAAACACATAAAAAAACAAGATAATTATGGAAATCTACTCATAGTAACTTATTTATCGGCACAAACTACCACATTGAACTTGATAAACCAAAAGGCCGGTTGAATCCACACGAGTCGGATTTATCTCGGCGTGGTTGTTTAAAGAAACACACGGTACGTGCGCAAACCATACTTTGCAAATTTCGAGAAGGAAGCGAGTGGTGGTCGTTTAACTTGTGTTACGAGGGGTTATGGAGAAGTTGTTGTTAAAAATAAATTTGAAAATATTTTAAAATTAATTTCACGTAACCTTTTATTAAAAAATCAATTGTTCATACCTTTACAATGGTTTCTCTGGTTTGAACTAAATTTGTTGTGGATATTGCATTGTTGGTAATCTACCAAATTCTGTACAGTAAAAAATAAGTTCAATTACAACGATGTAAAAAAATTGGTGGATACAAAAACCTATGTACCTGAATATTGCCAATTTATTACCCAAAGCGGGGAGCTATAAAAAATGTTTTTAAAGTAGAGGCCATGAAAAAATCTTTTTTCCTTCTTTTTTTCTTCCTTTTTTCCTTCTTTTTCTGTTTTTCTTACGTCTTAGGTCTGCCTCTGTCGGTCATGCCTATTTTAGAAACAAAATGTTCTGATCACACTTTACTTTCCTTATTAATAGCTTGAACAAATACATTATAAATATCATAAACAGAATTAAATAAAGATGGATGATTTTTCAACACTAACCGAAATTTCGTAATGAAGAAACATTTAAAATAAAAATAAGTGATAAAAATCGAGTTTGGCGCGGTAATGTACGTTGATGACGGTATCAGGACTAGTGACTTGTGATGCGCCTTATGACGTTGAACTCTCTTATCATGTTCGATATTGTGTTCGTGTTTTTCTTGTTCTTGATCGGAGTGACATGTCTGGTGTACTACCTGCCGAACAGAAGAGCGGACACCGACGACCATCCACTGCAATGCTATGTCAGTACTTCCACACCTAAGCTTCAAGGGACGACCATTGATCATGTTTAAGTTGTTGATGGTAAGTTTTTGAACTCTTAAAATGGTTTTATTTTCAGAACAATTGTAAAAATTCCATGCAGATTTTCTTAAAAAATTAATTCAATTGCTCAATTCATACATTTTTTAATATTTACGTAACTATTACTTTAACTATTCAAAAATCAAATATTATCCATACATTTAACATAAACTTGTGATTGTATTAAGTAAGTTGAACCTTTAACATGGCCCTCGTAGCTCAAAAGTGTCAATGTGACTTTAAACATATTTTTCAGTCCATAAACATAAAGGATAAAGACTAACTTAAAACTCAAAGCTTTTGATTAGAAGAATTTAACGAGTCTAAAGAGTAATAATTACGAATGACGGGCTCGTGCTATTTTGAACTTAATTAAAATTGTTTTAACTGGGGCTGGATTATTAAAGTTTGAAGTTTCTTAAGTACTTTCGCCGAAATACCAACCGTCTGAGTTATTCAAATGTGTCACAAAAGTATTACGTTTCGTATTACGTTCACGGTCTCACAATAAGTTTGTTTTTTTTTACGTTTTACATTTCTTATTGGTATTTTTTTATGGGCTCTTCAGACTTTTGATACCTAAAGGTTGCTTTGTTTGCGGTCATAAAAATACGTAAAAAATACCATCTCAAAGCATTTTTAAATAGTTATCTATGTCTGAAACTTTAAGCTTTAAACTTTAACGTCAATTCAGAGTAAAAGTAGAGTTGGTCTATAATGTGGTCCCATAAACCTGTCATTATAAAAATATAATGATCTCTTTGCCATTTACATTTAAAAATATTTGGGCCATCCAATTACAGGGTAGGAAAACTTACAGATTATAAACATACAAATATGAACACATGGTAACTATACAAAAAAAAAATAAAAATAATGAAACATATTTACAAATAAGTACACAATATATATTAAGTAGTCGTTATACTACGTTTTAATAAAGCAATGCTGCAGGAAAAAATATCAAGTGATGAACCAATTGTATTATAGCAGTTGCATATTCTATACAAAGGTAAGTTCTCGCAGTTGGTAAATAGAAAGAGGAATTTACTCTAGACGTAATTATAGGTACAAGAAAGTTAATCATACTTAAGACCTCGGAGCAGTTTATAGATGCACTTATGACTTTGTGAATAAAAATTAATCCTGCAATGTCACGCCTATCTTCCAGTGATTTTACACAAAATCTGCTAAGGAGATTTATGTAGGGGTATCCATAACTAGATGGAGACCAACTTCTTTAAAACTCAAATATTTCAAGAATCGTTCTAATGTGGTAATGTAAATATCATGTGAGGGACACCATATGACAGAGGCATATTCTAGTTTAGAGCGCACATAAGAATAATATAATAGTATCAGCGCTTCAATATCTTTAAAGGCCTTGGTATTTCTGATGACAAATCCCAACATTTTAAATGCTTCTGTAACGTGCGGAAGGTGGGTTACCCCCACGGCACTTAGGCCTCATTAGGCCCATTGTGCATCCTCCTAAGATGATAGACACCTCCTAGCTCGTGAGCCAGCCTACAAATTTAATGTAGTTGACAACCTCGCTAAGAGGCGCTTCTCTTAAATCGGCAGAAAAACGAATCTTCTAATAAATGAGAGCGTCGAGCAATCGTAAAGCATATGCTATATGGTCTCATCTTCTTGTTTGCACCCTCTGCAGAGTGCGGATTCTGACAGCCCCATGATATGGAGATGCTTCCGTACTTGGCAATGACCAGTCAGAATACCTGTGATTATGCGCAGATTCTGTCTAGTCGTAGTCAAGTATTTGTTTGCTGCAGTCTTGTCAGAATAACTTAAGAGCTCTCTGGCAACTCTGCAGTTTCTTGTTTCAACCCGTCTTTCCTTGAATTTCACAAGAAAATGTTCTTTAATTAGATCTGTCACTACCGATTCTGTCAGACCAATAGAAGGATCAGGTCCAAAGAGTATTTGGTTAGCTGTTTTCTTGGCAAGTGAATTAGCAAGACGATTACATTTCGATGTGGCGTGACCTTTGATCCATCTTGAGGTGACCACATTGTTGATAGATACTTCGGCCAAAGCTTCGTGACACTCTAGTACTAACCCTGAGTGAATTCGTGGTCTATTCAATGTGAGTAGTGCTTGTCTGCTACCTATATAGATGAGCATGTTCCTTCCAGTGATATTGTTTCTGATTATTTCTTAAGTTGCTATGAGAATCCCCGTTAGCTCTGTTTGAACTACACTGGCACTATTGCTCATCGCCCATTTTATGTTTAGGTTTAAGAAACTGGAGTATATTCCACATCCTGAGCCTTGTTTTGTTTTAAAACCGTCGTACAGTGGCGCGGAGCGCCACTGTGCCACCCAAATTACTCTACGACTCACAGAATTGATCCGTTTTAGACGTGCGTCACCTTAAAATGTTCGTCTTGAGTTTGCCTATCGACCCTTGTTCCGGGATTTTTGATTTCGAATTTTATTTTTCTGTAATTTGTGTCCAAAAATTTACTTTCATAGAAAAATGGCGATTTTGGGTGCAAAAGTCATCCTAGCGAACGCAACATTGAGTTTTTACAAAACTTTTTTAAAGGAAACTCTTCCTCTTGACAACCCCTACAACCCTGTGTACGTCAAATTGCGAGAGAAATTGGCCGTCATGCCTAAAAACGACCATAGTGATCCAAAACTATTGATGCGAAAGGAAATTGTTCCTCAAAAATCTATTGGAACAGAAATCTAAATTTGTTTCAATAAAAAGTGTTTGTAATCAATCCAGCAATACGTAAAAATTTTCTCAGAATGTTTGAGGATATTTTTGGCCATTTAATTTGGCCAGGAAATCGCCAAATTCCAGAATCTCGGAAAATTTCCAAAAATTCTGTAAAAATTCGGACATATTCCTTAAGTGATAGGTACTGAACACTTTTCGTTCAATTTCGTTCAATTTCTCTCTCAATTTGACGTACACAGGGTTGTAGGGGTTGTCAAGAGGAAGAGTTTCCTTCAAAAAAGTTTTGTAAAAACTCAATGTTGCGTTCGCTAGGATGACTTTTGCACCCAAAATCGCCATTTTTCCATGAAAGTAAATTTTTGGACACAAATTACAGAAAAATAAAATTCGAAATCAAAAATCCAGGAACAAGGGTCGATAGGCAAACTCAAGACGAACATTTTAAGGTGATGTACGTCTAAAACGGATCAATCCTGTGAGTCGTAGAGTAATTTGGGTGGCACAGTGGCGCTCCGCGCCACTGTGCCCGCGCCACTGTGCGTCGGTGTAGATATAAATCGTACCTGTCACTTCTGGTTCTTCTATTTGTTTTTTTATAACTTTATATAGCCTATAAAAGATATATCTCGGTGAGATGGAGTCCATGTTCGCTTGAAGCAGTGGAAACGTATCGAGCGCCTCTTGCCAAAAGCGACGTCTCGCCTCACCAGATCCTACATCAAGTTTTATTCCAACCGTGCGGAGGCGTGTCATTGTCGTCAGAGCAACCTCCTTGATGTAAATATCAAGGGGAGTGAGACTAAGAATGACTTCCATGGCTGTGGTCAGTGTTGTTTTCATGGCACCTGTTATGTTGAGACATGCTGTTATTTGAATTTGTTCTAGTTTACGGATAGCTGTTAATTTTTGGGTTTTCGGTACCCAGACAACTGCACCATATGTTAGCATAGGTCTTATGATAGCCGTGTAAGTCCATGCGACGACTCTGGGAGAGAAACCCCAGGTATGCCCCACGGTTTGGCGGCATTGTTCATAAGCAATGTATTATCTTTTAACTCTGTTTTCTAAATGCAAGTTCCATGTTAATTTGCCGTCAAAGGTGAGACCTAGGCACTTCACCTCTGTTGCAAAGTTTAGTTTTGTGTTTAGGAGTTCTGGAAATTTTAATTTCATTTTCATCCTTCCTATCTTCTTAGGATTGATAGACAGTGAATGGTCTTCGCACCGCTGTTCTACACTGGCGAGCAAAAAATTGAGGTCACCTTAAAATTTTCATGTTCTTTGAAATTTTACGTTTTCAGATCGTATTCGCAAACTCTACATCATTGCATGTGCTTTTGTAAGCTAAATGTGATACTAAACAGAAATGCATTTTTTTCTAATGCTATTATGTCCTTAATATTGACGCTAAAATTATTCGCAATTTCTGAAGTGACCTCAATTTTTTGCTCGCCAGCGTATAATTTTTAGAGCTACGTGTATTCTTTCGCAGAGCATGTTCTCAAAGTTCCCTGTTTGGAGAATGACCAGGTCAGTTGCATATGCTATTGTATAGTAACTGTCATTATTGAGGCAGCTGATGAGGGTGTCGAGGATCATATTCCACAGTAGAGGTGATAACACCCCTTCCCGTGGACATCCCCTTACAACCAAGCCTCTTATATTCACATCTTCTACACTTATGTTTACTGCTTGCTTTGAGAGCATGTTATGTATCAACCCACTAACCATTTGTGGAACATTCTTGTTGATTAGTGAGTGTATTATCTTTGAGAAGGTGGTTTTATCAAAAGCACCTTCTATGTCTATGAAAACATTCAAGGCGGGCTCCTTATTGTCCAGGGATCTTTCTATCCGGCCAGCAACTAGGTGAAGGGCTGAATCAATAGATCTGCCTGGAGTGTATGCATGTTGGTTTGGGTGTAGTGGTGTTGTTGTAACCACCGCATGTACCTTTCGCATATCCTTTCCAATGTCTTCATGGAAAACGATGTCAGACTAATTGGTCGGTATGTTTTTGGGACAGTGTAATCCATCCTTCCAGGTTTTGGTATAAATACATTTTTACCTATCTCCATTTTTTGGGGATATACCTCAGAGCCAACGAAGATCTGAATATACCTACCAGGTGCGATGTGAGTTCTTTTAGACCCCACTGAAGTAGGGCTGGATACATACCGTCAGGTTCTGGCGATTTAAATGGAGAGAAGCTGGATATTACCCATCTAATTTTTTCATCGTCTACAATAAGTTTGGCAGTTTGCCAATCATAGACAAATAGATTGTATTCTTCCTCTGTCCAGTCGGCCATATCTGTGATGACCGAGTCAGGGAAGTGTGTTGACAGCAGAAGTTTGATACTATCTTCGAGATTGGCAGTTTTCGTGGCATCCTCTTTAATTAGCGCACCAATACTTCGGTGTGGATCTTTTGAGAGAGCTTTTTGAAGCCTTGCTGCCTGCGGGAAATCTTCGTAGTAGGATCTCCATACATGTCTGTTTTTGTCTGACGATTTTTTTGTATTCTCTGAGGTGAGATTTGTAAGTATCCCAGTCCCCTTCGAGTTTTGTGGTTTTTGCCTTATTAAACAATTTCCTAGTCATCTTCCTGAGGTGATCTAACTCGTGACACCACCATGCGGTAGTCGTCTGATCGTGTTGGACCAGCCTCAGTGGACAGGATTTCTTATAGGCATTGTTTATTGTGCTTTGGATAGTGTTCGAGTATTTCTCCAAAGTATTGTTAATGTTTGGGGTTTCGGCCTCTATCTTTCTCAGAACCTCTTGGAGAAGGTGGGAATAGATTGCCCTGTTCGTCTTCCTAGGGTTTTGAGATAGCGTGGAGGTCGGTAACATCAAATTTATTTTAAATGTTAACCAGTGGTGGTCTGATATCGAAATATTATCAGACACTTGCCAGTTTAGAATTGATTTATAGATACCAGTTGTGGATAAACCGATATCTATTAATGTTTGACTGCGAGAGTTTAAAAATGTTGGTGTAGTACCTTTATTTAAAATACAAAGATTTTTCGTAATTATATAATCATAAAGTGACTTACCTCTAGCGTTGTTATCCTTATTGCCCCAATTGAAGTGATGAGCGTTTGAGTCGCAACCTATTGCCAGCTCAAACTTCTGTTCTAGGCAGTATGCAATCAGATCATCCATTTCTTTACTGGGTGGTGGCGTGGTTGCATCGGAAGGAAGGTATGCAGATACCCGGATTAAAGTTTCCTTTTGCTTTCTGATGGCGTATTCCATCCTAACCGCAGTTAAATTGGACATGGAAAGTTGCGTCATTGAGTGGGCTTTGTATTTCCTAGGAATATAAATGGCTGTCCTAGGTTGTTGGTTGCTGGGAAAGCTAAAAATTAAACCCTTTTGTGTTGCAAGTTACATTGTGTGATAGTTACCTCTTTTATTGCTTCCCGGTCTTCCGTTAAAAATTGGGCAGCAAGGTGGATTTTTTATTCGACTATCCCTTCCTCCGAAAGTGGGGAGGGGGTGGTGATCTCTTGTGGCTCCTCAGAGTTTTCTTGCTGAGGTCATTTACCAAGGAGTTTTCACTGGTGTTCCTTGTTGTTATCTAATACTGAATTAGAATATATTTTTCTAAATTTTCTAAGAAGATAGTTGCTATGTTTTAAACGGAAATAATTGGTCCACTATGTATAACTCTATTTAGCCCAAATGCTGAATGGCTGAATGTCCTACCACTGACCGACGCAGTCCTAACCAAATATAATCTAATTTAGTGGTTGACTGTTACATTGCTTTGATTTAAATGAAGGATTTCCTTTTCTATTTCAATTTATTTCCCTTTATTCAAGTTGACTGTATCCTACTATCCAATTAAAAATCTTTTTCATACATCCCATACTGCTCGATATTTCAAATTTGAGAATGTTCAATATCGTTCACATAATTTCAAATTATGTCAATTAGAGTATTTCTGAAATAATTTATGCTGATAATGTAGATCGAAATAAAAAAAACTTATTGAACTCTATTATTAAATAATTTTAAACTGAAAATTATGGTCAGTATCAAATACGTTTATTAAATGCATTAATACAAAACGGCTCAATAAATCTATTAGAGTCATATTTCATAATAGTCACTTTCTAATTGCTTACTCATTAATAAACGCTAATCAACGTTCTATCGGGTAGGTATTCGAGTGATTTATTGCTTACTGTAATTGGTCCTCGAATAACTCTATATACACCCTACCTCTAAACCCTAAATTGGATACAATTATTATTTATGTATTCAAAATATTATGTGG
Source organism: Psylliodes chrysocephalus (assembly GCA_927349885.1). Lineage (NCBI taxonomy): Eukaryota > Metazoa > Arthropoda > Insecta > Coleoptera > Chrysomelidae > Psylliodes > Psylliodes chrysocephalus. The sequence goes on along the minus strand of OV651829.1, from coordinate 23,988,701 downwards.
CTTATAGAAATTATTTTTCCGAATGATGTTTTTGAGGAAAGCAAAATAATCCCATATATTCTTGTGCAAACCTATTTTCAGTAATGAAGGCACTTACTACTGAAGATGGAGGTTTTAATTGCCACAACAATGACTCTTGTGAACTTAAGAATCAACATGTAACGAAAAAAAGATATTTCCAAAGAAAATTTAAAATTAATATGTGGGGTGTGTCTTTTAATTTAAAGCGACAAAACCCTGAAATTCAGCTTCTAATTTGTCAAATAAAATTTCCTTTGATGTCATTATGGATGGATATAAATTATTCTTTTCAGTAGTGAAACAAAACCATTAAACCGATAATTTAAGTAGACATCCTTGTTTTGATGGAATCCATCGGACAATAAACTTTTATTTTTGCATGCAGACTTAATCAATCACTTTTTAATTAATCGTCATGGTATACGTACAATAGAAATACCCAAGCAAGAAGTTTTAGGGCTACTTTTAAAATTAGCACTTAGTTTATTAAAACCGCCTCATTCAAATTGTGAAGATGATAATAACTCAATGGTGCAGGTTGATGAATTATCTAAAGACAAAAAATTAAATATATTTTTTTTAACATCTTCTGTAGATTCTAGTAGTGTAAGGCAGTGTTTTAAAAAGGTGTTTGGTTTCGATTGCTTATATTATCATGATACGCTTTGAGTTATGTTGCCGCTATATTAACTTGGAATATTCATATGTTAGCGAAATTCGGAATTGGAGAGAATATAGTTAGTCAAGCTTTGTAATTGATAGAATTAGCATCTCGGCGTTGCTCTTTATTTTCGTTATTTAAACTCGTTGTTTTTGGACTTTACACATTTGTTTTCTTGAATATTCTTACACTAGGGTCATATGTGACTAGTGATAAATATAAGGGGCCGTTCAAATATTACGTAAGCAGATGTATTACAATTTTTTACCCCCATTCCCCTTGTTAGCAAAAGTAAGCAAAGCTCTTACCTCCTCCCTCCATGCTTACATAAACATTTTTCAATTGTAAATGAATTTTTTTTATATTATAATTATAATGTTATAATTATAATTTTAATAATAAGAAAATAGATTTAGGATAGAGATTAGTATTCAACATAGAGTAAGGGACAAAAATATTATAATCTTACGAACATAACAAACTTATTTTAAATTTTTGGTACACATTAAATTCAAATTAATAGTCTTTAGTCCATGAAACCCGAATCCATGATTCTAAGTTTTCGATAACATTGGATTGCTTGGATTTCTGCTCAGTGTTATGAGTCTACTCACTTTCATCCGATTTTGGAATGTCTACGTCGTTCTCATCGAGCCATTCGACATCATGGTGCTCTAAATTTTGAATAATGCACATCAGTTCATTAGCACGACGAGCAGCGACTCTTGCAGGTCTAACTTTCCTATCAGTGTGCGTGTTTACTTTTTTATGGATCTTATCGATGTGACGATTTAGTGACTTGACGGAAGCATGATAAAGACCACACGTTTTTCATGTTCGACTTGATAGCCTCAATTTTACCGTCGGACAAATATAATCGTAGGGCATTTGCAGGAAATCTTTGAGTGGAGCACTTAAGCGTAGAGCTTAAGACTGGAAGATCAAGAAATTGCCCTCCTTCATCCAAAACCAAGTCATCAACTGTTTGTTTTACTTTTACAGGTGGTGGAAGAAATCTGAATAGGCCACTTCTTGGACGACAGCATTCTGTATTTCTACATTTTACAATTTGAAGCAAGTATTGGCTTTCACGCACATGTTTTGAATACCATTTAATGTCTAGAAAATCAGGAAGATCTTGTTCACCTGCTCCAACATATTTTGCAATAACATAGCCATCAATTTTCATTGAATTCCATACTTCAGCTAATACATTTTCTGCAAATTCAAAATTAGATCTTTCTAAATGTTCATCAATTGTAACGCCACGTTCATCCAAATGAGACCCAAAATGGTCATGAGGCAATACCCAGATAACAATTATACATTCTTAGCGTATTCTTAGGATATACTTTTTAAGAATACGCATATGCTGAGAATATACTGTATTTGCATTTGGTACATTCTCAGAATATGCTAAGCATATGCTACGTGACGTTGTTTATACGTGCTATGCAGATACTGAGAATGTACTTCAAGTATGTGTACAGTATGCAACAGGTATGCACTTTAATTTGATAGTACGTTCTAAGTATATGCTAAGTAGTTAAATATAGCATATGCTAGGCATATACTAGACACCTTAATACAGGATGTTTTATTAATATTGAACATTAAAGAATAAGTGTATATAATGAATCTTTATTTCAAAGAATTCATACTTATTTTTATTACAAATACTATCTTTGGCCTTAACTAATCAATATTTTATTGTATCAATGGCTTGAGTTTCATTTGCTTGATTCCATTGGATCTTCATTGAACCTAAAAAATAAAAAAAATAACAAACTTGGTACATATACAAATTAAATGTACATAGCTAATGGAATATTTTAAATATTTTTGTCGAACATAAAACATTAAAAATTGTACATGGCATTCCACTAACAAAAACAAGAGTTACATAAATGATTATGATGTTTACTGAAAGTTTAAATATATTTTTGTTAATTACTCACCACCATTTTGTAGTTTTCGTCCCCCTTTAGCTAACTTTTCTAGTTCTTCCAGGTCAGTATTTGGCCTTACAGGATTTTTTCATAGAAAGTGTGTATGTAGTTCTGGTATCACTGTATTTTAGTTTCAATCCACCATTAGTATCAACTATATTAATAAATTCACACTGGCAATTAATATTTGGAATATCCTGTATTCTAACGTCACTTATAGGTCCTAAAAACTATAAATATAGTAAAATTTGTTTATTTTCATATAGAACATACGATGCAATTAATTTTTATTAATTGACTTACTTCTTACAAACAAACGAGATCAAAAAAAAATTGTAGGAATTGTAGGTTATGTTATTCTTCTTCTTTTCTTCTATTTTAGTTTGAGAATGTTTTTTGACCTAAACATTCAACATTAGTGTGTTTAGTAGCGAATTATTAGATCGGCATCTGTGAAAAATTCATATAGATATGTATATAAACTTGTTTTTACATGTATTTGGTGTTAATTTTTACCTTCAAGCATTTAGAACATTCTCAGAATATGAGGTACATGCTGGCTATACGACTTTTAGTATCTTCTTTGGTTCTATATTCCATGTGCATTAGAAGGTGTGCGTACTTATTTGCCGCAGTTACGCCAATAGGGACTCGAGCTTTATCATCTTGAGATATGAAAAATACTTGATCTGGTCCAAGTATGGATGATATGTTCTCTAAATAATGGATTGACGTTTCAGCGAACTTGCTAAGTGGCTCTTGTGGTAATCAGTTTGAGCCCGAATGAGCTTCGACTGTCGATACCTGTCTTCGCCCTTCTGCAGAATTAGATTTTCTGGGAGTCAAACAAAGATATGTCCCACTGCGACTAATGTCAAATCCTATTTTACGTAATTCTTGTGTGAGTTCATCAATAGTTTTTACGCTGCGAATAGATTCCGTTCGTCTTCTATCATCTGCTGCACTCCCAAATAAAACTATATCCGCAATTGTTTTCAATAGTGATGGTTGATTGCTTTCAAGATTAGGACGTCCCACTGAATCCCTCAAAGATAGTCTTTTTTTTATTTCTGGATTTTCATGACAAATATTTTCTAATTTTCTTTTCATACCATCCCTGTGTTTCTTCTAGGTAACTGCGTTTTGAATCTTCCTGTTTAAAGACTGTTTTGCTGTTTTTATTTCCTCGCGCAACTTAATGATCTGTTTATCAACTTCAGCACGGCTTGGCATAGTTTCTCTGGCAGAATACAAAGCATTCAGATTTTTTTCGAGTAGAGCAATCTTATTTTTCATAGCTTCCTGAGAAGGTTTTGCTCTCTGTTTATCTGCATTATCATTATATTCGCATTGCTGTTGTGATTCATTACCGGGTTTTATTTTATCTTCTTTCTGTTTTTTAATATTTGAAGCTGGCTGTATAATTTGTGTTTTTTCTGCAGGTTTACAGGTAGTCGTTGCCTAAAAATAAATACTTTCTATGGGTTCTGCTAAAGATTTTCTTATTAAGCTACATAAATACAAAGTATGCAATAAAAAACTGCATTTAAAGATTATTTAAAGTGCTATGGCTTTAAATAATCTTTAAAGTCGGGAATCGAACCCATTACATACTAACACCCTGTATTTTGTGACCAATTAACGGAGTTAAGAAATAAATCTATATAATGACTATTACCTCTATACTTTGAGATAGGCCATAATATTTTCTGATCATAAAAAGTCTAAGTTATTGTTACAAAATGTAAAGAGAAACTTTTTGGCGATTTCTAATATTTCTAGTACTCATGGGTACCTAAAATGATTTCGTCACTTACCTTGAAAAAAAAATGTAGTAGATTGGATTTATTCTTAGTCGCCGCTTGCAATTCTTCTTCAATTCTCTTAGATACAATAACATCTAGTTCTTTGTCGGACTTTGCTTGTAATTTATAATTTCGCCACACTTCGTTTACTAACTTTTGTACATTTTGTACTTTCGTACTTGTATAAGATTTGTTTAAACTTTTAAACAATTTTTGGTATAACTTGGATTTGTCTTTTTGAAACGACATCTTATTTAAACATTAAACTTTGGCTAATGGAACCAACACAAATGTTAACTTGCTTTACTATGCTTACAATACGTCTACTCGCTATAGTATCCAAACGAAACAATACACTGACAGAAAATTTAGATAAGTGAATAGCGCGTGGTAATTCCCCTACTCGGTTCTAAAGCGAGTGCCTAAACGTATGAATTATTTGCGGGAATCTCCGAAAATGCGTTTCGTTTTCAAGCATAGACAATGTGAGGGTTGCCATTAGTGTAAAAAAGTAAATAACTAACCGATGACGTAATCATCATCTAGACTCCCCTACCCCCCATGTCATTCAAAATAAGCAAAACAAAGACCCCCCGCGCCCCCCCCATAGTGCTTACGTAATACTTAAACGGCCCCTAACCTAGAGAAAAGTGCTGGTGTATTGTGGACTGTTCGTTAAAGAAGACATTGAGTAGATAAATTTAAGTGTATTTTGTGCCAGCAATTTTTATAAGATGAATCGAGGATGAAAATAAAAATTAATTTTTTATTTTTGGATAGAGGAATCTTGAATTTATTTTGTTGACTGAAGGTATCACCTCCAATTTTAACAAGGTTCACGAAAATCGGTATGTTGCACATCTCTAAGTATTTTCAAAATTTTGTCGGTAAAACAAAATTATATTAATTTTGCAAAGCAAGCAAAAGTACGTTTGATAAATGAGATAGCGATAAGCTAATCGGCGTCATACACATTTCTCACTTTTCAAAACGATAGTACAGCGTATAAGATAAAACTAAAACACCGTTTTAAAAGGGATATTAAACATCAATTCGGTTGACAACGTCGGAATGATGAAACTCCTATCAAAATCGATTTTGCCGAGGTAATAGCTTTTTCTCGAGATGTTTTTTCGCTGAATTCGGTGTTTTCGAGAAGTAGTTGAGATTATACCTCGAATCACTTTATTACGTTTTTCAAGAAGCTATATACGGGACTAATCAAACAGAATAAAACAGCGAAGTCTTTGTGAAAATCGAAAGCGAAATTTTATATCTATAGAGATATTCGAGGGGTTGCGATTGGGCGATACGAAGCAGATAGCGGATAATTTAATCAGGCGTGATTTGTAAGAAGCTTTCCGGGGTGGACTACAAAACAGCGATATTAGAGTTAAATTAATGAAAAGAAGCTATTATTTCTTTATCTAATTGAATATGACAACCAAAATATCGTCAGATTTGCTTTCAACCGCCTGACTATAAAACAGAAGAAGAACGATTGGCACGAAATAGCCCATAAGAAGAGTATGTGAGGTTACAATTGGATTTTTGTTCAAATTTATGTCAGGTTTATACAGTGGATGCAAGGAAATTTAAACGTATCATCTTCCAATATAAGTTGCATTCAAAAATTACTGCCTGAACTTTCTCGAGTAAAAGGACGACCGAAGAAACTATTTTCTGAGAGTTCAAAACCTACAAAATTAAGAAAAGGTAAATCACTTGTTACAACAAATGTGAGCCCAGAAGAATTAAGTCAGGTTACTTAAGTAAGTTTGGTGAAAAGTGGAAAACGAACTGAGGCTGACTACAATACCACGACGGCTGAAGAAAATGAAAGAGGCTCATTCGTTATCGACTTCATTCACATCTTATACATCTGATGAAGCTGTAGCTATTATTATAGATTCTGACATAAGCAAAGAAACCAGTTGATTCAAATGGAAGCAAAGAAGAAAGGGAAAAATATTTGTTCTCCTTATAATATTGTGTCTCAAGCAAAGTTAGATTACTAGCTATTTTATATCATGGTTACAGAGACTGAAACTACACTTCTATTGCAAGATCTACTGGATCACACAATTATTCGCTTGGTTCAAATCCAGGACGAAGTCTTATATACTATTCCAGAGATAATAAGCGAAATTGATATTACATACAAGTGAGGTCTGGATGGTAGTGGAGGTCATAGTATATACAAACAAAAATTTTCGAAGGCATCCCAATATAATGATTTCCATATAAAATTATGAATAATTATACCATTGGAGATGTCATCTTATATTAATAAAAAATGTATTTATTGGAAAAATATTCAACCGTTTTCATTAAGACACTTTTAAAAATATGAAAACAGACTATTGTGAAATTAATTTTTTTATTAGTCAACTTTTACTATTCTATAATTGATGGATGGGAACTATCTATAATCTGTAAAGTAGGGAGGGTGGGTTGCTTCACAGCACTTAGACCTCATTAGGCCAATTGTGTATCCTCTAAGGGTATATAGGACCTACCTCTAAACTCGTCAAAAACTTGCTGGTTGCCGCAAAACTTCTAACATATACTTTATCCACTCAAGCATGTTATGTTTTCAATATAACATCAAAGAATATAAACAATTTAACAAATGTTCTTAACACGTTCACTGTCCTAATGGTATTTTTCCGCAAACCGTTACACGTCCTCACTTAAATTTGTATGCCCCAGATGTGGTTCGCAGGACTCTGTGATAATTTAGATGTACGTCCTACGACCTATATGTGTGTTGTAAAATAAAACCTTTAATATTTGACAACGTTTCTGTGTTTTATCCCGCCAATACTGTTTGGTAGTCTTTCTCGATCGTGCTAACAGGTGTGTTGTGTTACTCAATTGAAAGTGTTTCCTCCCAAAAACACGGCCATGTCCGGAATAAAACGTAAAATAATCCAAAGAGAGTTAGAAGATATCGCAGAAAATCTATCCGAAATAAGTTTTACCAGTGATTTTGATTCAGACGACAGTGTGACGAAAGTGAAGATGGCGATTCAATTTCTAATGAAGAAACGGGCGATAGTGACATTGAAGATGAAAGTGAACAAGAAACTAGTAAAGTTTCAGAAGATGAAATGAATGAGAGTGATTCCAATTTCTGGTCGTCAACCATACTCTCGTTTTCAAGATTTACATTTTGTGCAGTAGGTAGAACAAACATTCAAATTACTCAAGATACGAACCCCATAAATATTTTTAGTTTATTTATAACTGACGATATTATTGAGCTAACTGTCGAACAAACAAATAATTATGCTTTAGAACTTCAACGCAAAAAACGTTTTGTACGCTCAGCAAGAATTTCTAGATGGAACAATACAGAGAAAGAAGAAATGAACACATTTATTGGTAAGTAATTATAACTTTGATTTTTATAGAGGTCTGAATATGATGTGATTGTTTGTTTTAGATAAACTTCCCTACTATAGAATGTTACTGGAAAAACGACCCATTGTATTACCATGAACTTTTCCAACGACTTCCTAAAAAGTATAACCATTTTACATTGTTGCTGAAATGTTGGCATTTCGAAGACAAAAAAATACCTTCAGAAGGCCATTTGTCAAAAATTGCACACTTATTGAATCTTGTTAGAAATAACCTAAAAAATGTGCATTTTCTTGGACGAAACCATGGTTCCTTTCAGAGGTCGTCTGAAGTTTTGTCAGTATAATCCATCAAAAACCCATAGATATGGTAACAAACTATTCAAAGTGTGCTCTCCACTTGGATACACTTGAGATCTAAAAATTTACAGTGGACAAAATGAGAGACGTCAAGGACTAGATCTGCCTGGTAGTACAGTTGTTGAACTACTTGATTCCTTGTTAAATGCTGGAAGATTGGTTATAACTGACAATTATTAAACAAGCATTGAACTTGCCAAATAACTCTACGAGAGGAAAACAAATTTGTTAGGAATCTTGAGAAAAAATAGAACAGGCCTGCCCAAAGATGTAGTCAACTACAAACTAAAAAAAGGACAGATAATTGCCAAACAAAATAATTTTATAACATTCTCCAAGTGGCACGTTCAATGTGATATCCATATGCTTTCCACGTGCCATGATCATCAAATAAAAGTTTATGGGAAAAAAAGAGATGGAGAAGATAAAATCAAACCCGTAGCTATAATAGAGTATAAACAAGGGAAAGTAGGGAGTATACATCTCTGACCAATTTCTAGTTATTAAACTTGTCTTTGAAAGTCTTTGGTTTGGTTCAAAAAATTGGCCATTGAAATAATATGTGGGACACTCATTGTCAATAGTTTTATTTTGTATAATTATGTGCGTCCAGTGAAAGATTAGTCATCAATGATAAAAATTAGAGAATCTCTTATTCGCAGCCTTCTCACAACAAATGAAAAGATGAGAAGGCAAGAAAGGTATGAGGAAAAAAGGCAAGAGGAGGGAGACCATAAGCTAGAAGAGCTATTTAGAGGTAGCGATGACAAAATATACAGAAAACGCAGTCATGGGTGTTATACTAACAATATGTTGAAAAATACTCTTACATCAAAAGAATCATGTAAAAAACTAAGAAAGTCTCAACTTTTTGCCGTTTGTGCAGCTAAGCATTTTGTTCTTGCTACGCAGAAAATCATTGATTTTCCCTCTGTTTTCTTTGTATACACTTTTAATAAGAATATTTTCATTATTTTGTAACCCCATTTTTGATATGCTGTATCTCGGTTATTTTTTGATAGAATAAAATGTTTTTTTTTTACCAAAATGTAGTTTTTTTCCTTTATAGTCCTCTTAAAGAAAGCAATAATTTACTGACACGTCATTCTTAATATTAATCTATAACAAAACATACATTTACGACCCAGATATGGTTCGCAGGACATAGCTAAATGAATTTACGACCCATATATGAGGCGTAGGACAGTGAAAGTGTTAACAAACAGTGTAACAGGGAAACATACAAATTTGGAATATCCGTTCTCCATACCTGTTTGAAGTTCTATAAATTTCTTTCGCATATTTCATATAAGCTAGACATACAAACGTGACAAGCTCGAGAACATAAAAACCAAAGTGTTAAGGAAAGAAATTCCATGATAAATAAAACGTTTCATTAAAACATAGTAGTGGTTCATTAACCTAAACACAAGGTGAAAGTAACAGTAACGATTGCTAAAACACTTCTTATTTAATTCGAAATATTTTTCAAAACATATTTACGAATAATTGGTAATGATTTCAAGAAACCTAAATTTTATATTAATCAAAGTAAGAATTCACATATATATAAAATATCTATGTTTTTATTTTTAATGATTTGTAAGTTTGTAAATATTTAAACATTTTGTAAATTAGGCTATACACATTAAAATTCTCTAGATTACATTTAGTCGATGGTTTATCAAATTGCAAATTCAAATCATACAGAAATGTTTACCAATGCTTTTAACGAAATTTCGTATTCATGAGGATATCCAGAAATACATTTTGGTGTTTCGGTGTCCACCCACAAACTAAACTGACGCAGACAGAATCGATTAAATAAACAAAATAGGTGTAGGTAAAATATATTATGGTGTCATTTCTAAACTTTTCCAAACAACGTTAGAGCCACTCCAAATCGAGTTTAAACACTTGTATGGCGAGATACGGTCCCACGCCACGAAGCTTAAGAGAAAACTCAATCTGCATTTCATTTGGACGACGATTGTTTTGGATACAAACCTTTTTTATCCTAAGGGCACATCCTTTAAGTAATTATGAATAAATTTACTATTTTCTGTGATTGCCTTAAAGGGTAAAAAATGTAGTTTTTAAAATTGTTAAATAAAAAAATATACAAAACTCGCCTTTTTTACCCGTTACCTCAATTTTTTTTTAGAAAAAACTAAATTGAATTTTGAAAAAGTGGTTCCACAGGAGCATAGATTTAACCTTTACCTAAAATAACATATTTTTTTCTTTTAAAAATACTGAAAAATAAACTTAAAATTGGGGTACTACGAAACCCTTACATTGCAAGAGTTTCGTCTGGAAAGTGACGCCTCTGTTAGACTTGGTTTGGTAACGAGGCTGTTATTCACACAGTACCCATGAATGTCTCTTGTCAAGTTAAATTATTCTGCAATAGCTAAGACTAAACACATACCTACCTTCGATGCTGATACTTTAAAATTGTTAATGATTTTGTGACGTCATCGTCTCTTGTCATGAGGGTTTTTGTTAATTTATTCTGTAAAGTTGTTGTCTGTCTCTTAGTTCTAACTGTTCTAACCTAGTATAAGTAATAATACAGTAGCGACAGTTCATTGTTTATGAGCGATCTGTATTTTTTGCGCATGTCCGTAAATAAGCGGCAAATACGTCAAACTGGCATATGTAAATTGTCAAGGGATTAATGGTAATTGATTGTTTTGATTATCTGATTGGTTGTAATAGACATTTTATTAAATTTTTACTATATTTAGACTTGTTTTCATCTTTCATTTATTGTATATTAGTTTAATTCAAACAGACAAAGGGACAAGATATTTTAAAGTTACTTTTTTCAGTGTAGAAATAAGCGGCAAAAAAGTGAACTGTCAATAAAAATCTGCCACTTCGATATCAAAGGAGCCGACTCAAGCTATCGGTACTGTATTATTAATTATATTGGGTTCTGGTATCATTTTGACAGTTGACAGTTGACAACGCCCTCCTCGATGCCAATTGTCGCAAATCGGCTATGATCTTTATGCTTTCTTTAAAACGTGTTCTTTACTTTTCGGCATACACAACAAAACTAAACTGTGATACAGTAACTATCTGATAACAACTGATAATAATAAAATTTATAATTGTAAAGAACCTCGCACAAATCTTATGGAAATGATGATGGTGGGTGAGGTTTTCCGGGTTTTCCTCACCTGTAAGTCAAATGGCACCATCAATTATCTTTAAGTCGCCCCGGAGCGCCACGGCAAATAATAATAATAGTCGTCCCTTCCCCTACACAAGTCGTTCAGTCGACTTCAGGGGTTGAAATTCACTCGTAAGGGGGTGAATTAGGGAGAGTATTATTATATTATAATTGGCTCCCGGTCAAATTGGCTGAAATTTGGATATGTTGTTCGTTTCGGCATCCTGAGCAAAAGTCTCAATGGACACAAAGCTCAATTTTGCTTATTTTAGCTTCTACGGAGCTCCAAAGCTCCATGGATTGACCATTATTTACTACTTAAAAAGGCAATTTCCTCGAAAGTTAAGTATAAGCTGCATTAAAAAAGAAGTACCTTCTTATGTTTTCGAGGTCGCTACATTTAAATCCAATGCCAATATAATATTATTGCAGTCACAGCTGTCAACTAGCTGTCAAACAACAAGCAATAGTCAAAATTGATAAAATCCACATGTAAATATCTGTTTTTGAAGTTTGTAAGTTCAAAATTGATGTAAACAACTCGATATTGACAGTTGACAGCTGTCAACTAACTGTCAAACAGTATGTGACATTTAAAATTAACAAAATTCAGGAGTAAATAGATGCCTTCGATGTGACAATCAAAATTAATAAAATCCACATGTTTTTGAAGCAGGTGAGTTAAAAACTCGATATTGACAGTTGACAGCTGTCAAATAACTGTCAAACCACCACAATATTTATTTCTATCGTCGGCGTTAGCGTTACCCGACGTACACCACGTGGAGGTCGCGCGATCGGTTTTTGTACATCAAGGCCCTAAAAAGGGCCGATTGTTTTATTGGACCTATGATTTCACGATATTTTTTTATCAACCTATTTATAATACAGGACGATATATATCGTCCTATTTTAGAAATAGTTAAAGAAAAATTATCACGAACTCCATTTGAGTCTTTCAGATTTTTATTTAGGAAAATATAATGTAATATTACAGTTTAGTTATTGGGGACGGTTTCTTGTATCTCGAATAGTATTAACGATATTAGTTAATGAATAACGAATATTAGGTTCGTGCTTTGCATATCTTAAGAATTATAGGACACTTGCAACATGGGCACAAGTACCAGCAGTAGGCTCACCGGACGGACAAGTGCAATAATAACCGAAAATGGGCTCTTCATTCCTGTTGAATTCATAATCTTTCTCGTTTTCTTCAATATCATTATTATATGAATAATATCATAAGTAGGTAGCATATAATTTTAATAAAAGACATAAAATGGTAGAATTTAAAAAAAGAGTAAAAAAACCACCAAATTTGAACAAAAGGGCAATTTGCCTATAATCTAAGCTTTAATCATCACTATTCACTAGCCTGGTGTTTTTTAAGCTTCTAACTCAAACGATTTTAAAATAAATGTCTTTTATTGATAATTTAAGTATTAACAATAGTTGGCACTATCCATTATATACCAAAAAACCCATTTTAATAATAGAATTCTATAAATGGAAATATCAAACGATTTTCACATTTAAATTATTTCTACTGACAGATTTATTCAATTATTTATTGATTTTACGTAATAAAATAAATATTATTTTACGTGATACCGATTTGTAAATAAAATCCTGACGGAAATTGTTTTATACTGTTGGACGCTCTATATTTTTAATGTTGATAGTTTCCATTACAATAATTATTGAATTTGACGCATTGCTAACACTTTCAGAGGGATCTGATAAAAAGCGATACGCCCTCTACCGAGAATACAAGTTACTATTCATAGGCAAGTAAATTTGACATAAACTTTTGTTTTTATATCGTTAAATAGTTTTAGATTAGCAAGTGCTGAATATCTCTAAATTTTTTCTTCTAATAAGTAGTACTATATAAAAAATATACAAATAACTATTTAGAAATAAATGGACACATTTAAAAATATATGATTTCCAGTAGTTCTAAAAAGAAAATCGAGGAATAGTAAATAACTAAAAAAACAACTTGATAAATCTACATCTAGACATAATCCATTCTCTGTCACCATTAGAGTGTCGAGGTAATTCCACCGTTGTCGGTTTTTCGTTTTTCTCGGTGCCGGAAAATCATTTCAGCATCCCTCCCATTTTGAATTCATTTTTTGTTACTACTTTAATAAATTCAGTATTCCAAATCAGTGTTGGCTTTAGGCGATTTTTCTTCTTATTTATTTCATTGACGTAAACAAATAGTACATTATATACCTAGGGTGAGAAGTGAGCTATTATTTACCGAGCACTTTTATATCCTGAGGCGCGTAGCGCCGAGGGATATAATGTGCGAGGTAAATAATAGCTTTCTCAGCCGAGGTATATATAGAATTTTTACTTTCCTATCTGTATACAGATATAAGGAAAGTATAGGAATCATGATTTTTTTCGACCTCGAGTTTTCGACGGATTTTTACGTTTTGAGGTCCCCTGAATCCGTTTTGACTATTTTCGCGATGATGTCTGTGTGTGTGTGTGTGTGTGTGTCTGTGTGTGTGTGTGTGTCTGTATAACGCATAACTCATGAACCGATACACGGAAAAACACCAAATTTCAAACTTAAGCTTTATTCCAGCGTTTAATGAGCTGATTAGATTTTGGGCAGAGTCGGAACATCTGGGGGGGTACTTTATAGGTGGTCATTTTTATATTTTATGGAATATATCTGTTATTTACGTTTGGGGAAGAAAATTTTTTAAATAAAAGTTACTTCTTATTTTATTATCTATAATTTTTGTTATTTACAAAATTTTCCTAAAATGGTCCGTATTCGAGAAATTTGACAAAATGTAAAAAAATATTTTTTTTTATAAAAATTGTTCAAACAAAAGTTGTTTGTAATATAATTCTCTATAATTTTTGTCCTATAGATAATTTCTCTAAAATGGACCGTATTCGAGATATTTGAGAAAATGTGTAAATTTCGAAATTTGAAGAAAACTCAAAAACGGATAAAGAAAAAATCAATAAATTTTAAACTTAAGTTTTATTTCGGCCTGACGTGAAATTATCAGATTTTGGACAAAGTCGGAACATCTGGGGGGGTACTTTATGGGAGGCCGTTTATATATTTTATGGAATATATCTGTTATTTATGTTTGGAGAAGAAAATTGTTCAAATAAAAGTTACTTCTAATATTATTATCTATAATTTTTGCCTTATGTAAAAATTTCCTGAAATGGTCCGTATTCGAGAAATTTGACAAAATGTGCAAAATTCTGATTTTTATGAAAATTGTTGAAATAAAAGTTGTTTGCGATATCGATCTCTATAATATTTGTTTATACATGATTTTTTTTAAATGGACCGTAATGGAAAAATTATAGGAAAAGTGCTTAATTTAAATTTTTCAGTATTTTCATTTTCAATGAATATCTATAGAAAAATGTTTCGCGGTAGATGTATGTGGACAATGTATATATTTAGTTTATCCTCTAAACATTTATAGAGATGCTGCAATAGGTTGTACACAATAAACGGAAAAAGCCTGTAATAACTAGATAGGAAAGTCATGTGTTGGACACATCAGATTTTTTTTACTACTAACATTAATGTATTAGCAATTTTAATTTTGACATAAGTAATTTCCTAACAATTTGTTAAATATTTCGAAATATCAAGCAGACTGGAGCGTGTTTCTAATCAGACTGGCTTTATTTATGTAAAAATTTGGCATGTGTCAAATTTTGGTATGATTCTAGGAAATATCCCATTGCATTTTTTATATTTTAATGACATGGATTTATTGTTATTAATTAATAATTTTTAAAGCCGGTGTTGAATTTCCTAGTTAATATATATTTTTACTGTTTACACTGATATATATTATCATATTTGATTTGATTAGATTTGATAAACCCAGCTTTAGTTATTTCCTACTTATTTTTAAAATATTTCAAAATATCAAGTAGTCTGGGAGTTTAGTTGTCAAATTAACAAAATGAAACTAATGAAATTTAGTTTCATTATTTACCTAGGTTTTTTTTTATTATCATTATTTACCTAGGGAGAGAAATATTACTTCTCATTAGAGGAATGGAGTAAATAATGGTGATTTCTCATGTTAGTAGTAAAAAAAAATATTATTTCGGTTTATAACAATTATTGCTTTACCGAAACTACACTCCCTTTAACAGTTCTCCTCCCTCATATTTAACACCCTCATTCCCTTGCTCCTATAACTCTCCAACCCCAATTTAAACCCCCGCAATTCAATAAAAACCCAGTCAGGCGATCCAAGATTATATAAATAATCGTACACTATAAAAACCATTAATTGGCAAAGTGTCAAAAAAGTAATGGAATAAAAGCTTTAAATTCAAACACGTATATAAATGAATAACACAAGCACAAAAAGCAAGTCAGCAGAGAGCCAAAAGCTTAAAACGTTGAAAGCAGAAAGTTTCGAAACTGCAATTTTTCACATTGCAAACCAAACGTCTACAGTCTACAGTATAACTGAATACAGCTAATATTATCTTTAAACTGATTATTCTATGTTAAAGTTTAGTGTACTGAAAATATTAAATGTATTTTTTTTAAGAACATAAAATTGTAAGTTCTGAAAATCATTAGAACAAAAATTTCAATATTCAAGAGCTTTTAAATTATCAGAAAAAATTCTAATAGCATATATTGGCTTTACATTTCCAACGTCAAATTAACAGAAAAATTCACTTAAAAATCGTAGGCTTTCGGCAAAAAAATCACCAAATAAGTAGAATCAATTTACTTTGGAACCTCCCTCATTAAAAAGCCATTGAACAACATTTATTATTTTCTATAAATATACCTAATGTTGCACACAGGGGCGATTTCTGCATTAGTATATTCGTACAGTGAACACCGAGTTGAATTTCATAATTATTTTAATATTTTTATTATTTTCATACATATTAATCTCTACTTTTTTGTTACGCCACTGCGCTTTGGCTGGTTGCCTCTCTATTGGTGTACTGTTTTGAAAGAGAAGTCAACAGATTTGTGAAACAAATATTGTGACCACTTAAACCACGCTTTTTGTGCATCGCACATAAACAAGGCGTGACGTTACAAAGTTGGGCGGGGCATACGAACGTTTTCAAAGAAACCCTAATAGCGTTCCCACTGGCCTGGCAATACGCATTGAATATATTTGTGTCCTTGTTTTTCGATGTGAAAAAGAAGAAAGTAAGAATAAATACATTATAAATCTCTATAAAACAAATATTTTAATTGTGTTTATTTAAAAATAGTGTTTAAATAAGAACTACGATTTTAATGTAATCGACATTATGGAAAAAATTAACAGTCTACCATCGAAATTTTCCCATGGTCCAGATGGAATTCCAACTTATTTTTTAAAAAAGTGCATTTATACTTTGGCTAATCCTCTAAAAATCGTTTTTAACATATCTCTTAAATCAGGAATCTTTCCAAATTTCTGGAAACATAGTTTTTTGAAACCAATTTATAAATCGGGCCCAAAAGAGAAAATTGAAAACTACCGAGCTGTTTGTATCCAGTCCGATATTCCTAAAGCATTCGATTATCTCATGAGTGAGTTCTTATCTTGGGAATGTAAAAACATCATCATTAATGAACAGCATGGTTTCTGTCCTGGTCGGTCAACAGTGACTAATCTCTTGCTTTACAACACTTACATAATTAATGCTTTAG
Organism: Psylliodes chrysocephalus; assembly: GCA_927349885.1. NCBI lineage: Eukaryota > Metazoa > Arthropoda > Insecta > Coleoptera > Chrysomelidae > Psylliodes > Psylliodes chrysocephalus. The sequence continues at coordinate 23,971,670 of OV651829.1, read as the reverse complement.
AAAATAAGTCACAAGTTGACTCGATCTATACAGACTTCTCAAAAGCCTTTGATCGAGTAAACCATAAACTTCTTATAAACAAACTAAAAAATATTGGAATATCGGGTGTCATGCTGACATGGATTCAAAGTTATTTAACAAATCGTTTTCAAAGCGTGAAAATTGCGGGTGTTGTATCTCATGAGATTACAGTTCCTTCAGGTGTACCTCAAGGTTCTCATTGTGGACCTATTCTATTTAATCTGTTTATTAACGATATTTGTGATACATTAAAATTTAGCCAATACCTACTTTTTGCAGATGATTTTAAGTTATTCAAATCTATTAATTCACATTCTGATATAATTGAATTGCAAACAGACCTTGACTCCCTGAATATATGGTGCAATCTAAACCAAATGGATCTAAATATTAAGAAGTGCTTCTGTATATCTTTTAGCAAAATTTTGTCACCCATCATACATGACTATCAAATTAACAATCATAGTGTGTCAAGAGTTGATACCATTAAAGATTTAGGTGTCATGATGAATAGTAAATTGTCTTTTCAGGCACATATAGATATGATAACAGCAAAGGCATCAAAACTATTAGGTTTCATTTCTAGGTCATCCACGGATTTTTCTGCTTATACGTTCAAAACGATGTATTGTTCTCTAATAAGATCACAATTAGAATACTGTTCGATTATTTGGAATCCATATTACAATACTCATAAGCATCAAATTGAGACTATTCAGAATAAATTCTTGAGAATATGCGCCTATAAAATGGGTTATATAAGAGGAGAGTACTCATATGCTTCAATTAATTCTCAATTAAACTTAAAATCACTTCACTTTAGAAGAACAGTTTCTGATATAATTTTTATAAATAAATTGTTAACAGGGAATATTGATTCTCCCCAAGCAGTAGGTCTTATTAATTTTAATACCTTTAGTAGGACTAGACAATTCGACTTATTTAATATACCACTACATACCACTAATTATGCCTTTAATTCACCAGTAAGTCGAATGTTACGTGAATGTAATAAGTTGAAATGTAAAAATTGTGATATTTTTGGAACTATTAATGCTCTCAGGACTTATTTAAATAATATGGAAGTCTAACATTTTTTTTGTCTTCATTTTCTAACTGATTTTATAATTGTTATTTGATGCCGTTATATTTTATATTTTGTATAGTATTTTATATTACCTATATTAGTATTAGTTTAGTATTTTTTTAAGTATTTATTTTGCTGTTTTTATTCTAATTAATATTGTATTTTTTTTAATGGGGTTACCCGTGAATAAATAAATAAATAAATAAATAAATAAATAAATAAATAAATAAATAAATAAATAAATAAATAAATAAATAAATAAATAAATAAATAAATAAATAAATAAATAAATAAATAAATAAATAAATAAATAAATAAATAAATAAATAAATAAATAAATAAATAAATAAATAAATAAATAAATAAATAAATAAATAAATAAATAAATTGGAAGTGTTTGTGACAATTCAACCATTGTTACCGAAAACCGTCTCTAAGATAAAGCATTTACTATTATTTTAAACCTTTGTAAACTAAATAAAGATATTTACTTGTGGAATGACAAGTCTAAATTCACAACAACGTAAAATTTTGTTTTGAACTCTTTCAAGAGATGTAATATGGTTTTCGTAATAAGGCGATCAGACAATAGAAGCATATCTAAAATAGACAGAGAGGCCACTACTATTTCTGTTAATATATCCTAACATTTTAAGAGCTCTCGAATACAGTCCATTAATATGTTCAAAAATATATTAATTGCTGATCAAAGTTTACTCCAAGATCCTTTATTAACACAGCGATGTTTAATGGAATTCAATTTAATGAGTATTCTGTAGTCAAAGAAGTTAATAAGCATCTTTTGTTCACATTAACGTTGAGTTTATTTTTGTAGCACCAATTTGTTAATGCATTTAGATCTTTTTGAAGTAAAAGTTGATCATAGAAATTATTAATTGATCTATATAATTTTAAATCATCTGCGAACAAGATATACACTTCCCCAATAAATTAACGCACCATCAAAAAATAACAAAAAGTTTAAAGTAAATATTTGTCAAAACGACTTATCTGATTTGGACGATTTTTTTTTTAAATGAAAGGTTGTCTCTTACACAACGTCGGTGTGCTAACTGTGTTTGTATAAAACCCTCTTTTTTATTAATACAGGGTGTATCAATTATAACGTGATTTTTTCATAAAAGTTGTAACACCCTGTAGAGTGCAACAGTTACATTATCAAGTTAGAATTGATCTCACAATGTAGCCTTATCTATTCTTAACAATTTCTTTTCTTATTTACTCCATTATCTTTGTCATTATTTGAGAAACATTATTTTATAACATAACATGATTTTATTAAAAATTAATATCAATATTTAACAATGAAAACACGAAACAAAATGTAACAAAATAAGTTTCAGTAGCGAGTATTTCCGCCTCTGGCACGAATAACTTCTTGACAATGGTGGCCCATACTTAAAATAAGAGACCTTATGTCATTTTGGTCCAATTCTTCCCATATTTGAATTAGTCTCTGCCGTATATCTTCCAGAGAGTTCAGATTGCGTTCCTCTTGTAATCTCCCAAGAGTATCCCAGAGATTTTCTATCGGATTTAAATCCGGGCTCCGAGCTGGCCATGCCATGGTAGCGATACCAACTTCCTCTAGATAATTTCTCACAACTCGAGCAACATAAAACCTGGCATTATCTTGCATCAACAAAAATCCCTGCCCTATATATGGTGCAAATGGAACTACATGTTCGTCTAAAATCTCCAATATGTACCTGTCAGCTGTAAGGCTTCCATTTAAGATTACAAGTTCTGTGCGACCAGTCAAAGAAATGCCTCCCCAGACCATCAGAGATCCTCCTCCAAATAATGTTGTATGTGAGAAATTACACTGAGCATACCGTTCATTAGGGCGTCGGTATACGCGCATACGCCTATCATTGTTATACAGACAAAATCGAGACTCATCAGTAAATAATACCTGTTGCCATTCAGCTTCTAACCAGTTACGATGCTCTCTGGCAAAATTTAGCCTTGCTCTGCGATGAACTCTAGTTAGAACTGGACCTCGAGCAGCTATTCTAGGCCTCAAATTATGTTCCCTTAGTCGCTGACGAACAGTTTCTGTACAAACTTCTAAACCATTAGTATCCCGAAGCTGGGTTTAAAGGGTCCGAGCTGTTACAAAACGTTGTCTTAAGGCTGACAGTCTTAAAAATCGATCCTGAATCGGAGTAGTTACTCGGTTTCTTCCTTGTCCCGGCCTACGACCATGATTTCCAGTCTCTCTATATCTTTGTATAACTCGTGAAACGGTTGTGTGGATTACGTCAAATCGTTCACCAATTCTTCGGTAACTCCAACCCTCTTCAAACAATATTAAAACTTGAGCACATTCTTCGCGAGTAAGACTTCGTGGCATATTGTTTAATAATTTTTTTTGCAAAAAATGGCGAATGGACTAAATTCTGACAATACCCATCTGTATTTGACAATTACTGGTTTTTCCATAGCATGCTACTTACTTTAGTGCTTATAATGCTAATGCAAATGAATAAAGTCATGTTAAGTTATAAAATTGAGTTTCTCGTGTAATAGGAAACATAATGGAGTAAATAAAAAATGAAATTGTTAAGAGAAGATAAGGCTAAATTGTGATATCAATGCGAACTTGGTAATGTAACTATTGCGCTCTACAGGGTGTTACAACTTTTATGAAAAAATCACGGTATAATTGCTACACCCTGTATTAATAAAAAAGAGGATTTTATGCGAACACAGTTAGCAAACCGACGATGTGGAAGAGGCAACCTGTCATTTAAAAAAAAATCGTCCAAAACAGACAAGTGGTTTTGACAAATATTTACTTTAAACTTTTTGTTATTTTTCGATGGTGTGTTAATTTATTGGGGACGTATATTTGGAAAACTTGATATAGTCCTCGATATCATTTACGAATAAGTTAAAAAGTAGTGGAATACAGTGTGAGCCTAAAGGTACCCCTGAGAATATCTGTATTTATTTTAAAAGAGTCGATCCTACTTTAACCTTTTGTGATCTACTTGTTAAAAAAATCGACAGCCACTTTAAGACCCTATCATGGAACCGCACAGTACCAATCCTTCCAGGCATTTGGATCGCACTGGTATTTCCAACATTATTATTTAATATAGTTCATGAATTGCCAAGGTCCGAATATCGGTCCTACTTTCTTTATTGGAGCGAACATTCAGATAGAAGCCTGTCTTTCGGTCATACCGCGACAGTAATAAAAGCTTGATTTTATATTCGACAGTGTAAACCTTCAATAAGAACTTTCCTGTTTATATACAGAAGGAAAGTAAAAAAATTATAATTTGTATATAAGCCACAGTGGCGACTCGTGGGTTTGAATGTAGGTTACGCGTTGAAAATAAAACACAAAAAATAACTTTTTTTATTTTTTGCACATAAGGTCAATTATTCTCCTATCCTTTAAATTTGCTAAACTATCCATTATATCATCAAAAAATGGCTTTGATCGTACAAGTTAATTGAAAAAAATTAAAAGAATGCAATTATACATTAAATTAATAATTAAATTTGAAAGATGGATGAAAATTGACTGTTGAAAAAAAAATTGAATGAAGTTGAATATATATATTTAATTGTTTCGACCATGTGGAATTCTATAGCAATACTTCCCTGTCGTATGTCAAGACTTGGAGATATGTCCAGACTTGATTCTACATAGAGCAGCTTTGGAGCTACTTGGAGCTATTTCGAAAATACTTCGAAATTTGGAGCTTGTTTGGAGAAGCTACATAACCTACAGCTTGAAAGCCACGTACCTCGGAGCTTGGGGCTTAGACTTGAGCTTAGAGCTTAAAGCTTGGACCTTGCACTTGGAACTCGGAACTTGGAGAAACTACGCTACTTGGAGCTTCTTAGAGAAACTACGTAACTCGGACTTGGAATTGGAGAAAAGAACCTCAGTAACAGTAATAGTACACCTATAGGCCAGTTCGGAAGTCTAACGGACTTATGCATAAACGGGACAAATATTAAAGTTACATCATCTGAACAGAATATAAAATATTTATAGGTCCAAAATAAGTTATAACAAATTAGGTTTACTTCATCTGAACAAAATGTTAACTATTTATAAGGCCGAAATAAATTAGGAGCCATAGATTTCCGTTTAAACTATATTTCCAGACTAACTTGAAATTCAATTATTTAGTTGCCTATATATCAAAGAAAGCTTAAAAATAATATTATATAGGATAGCTATAATCTATATAAAATAAAACAATAATAATAATCGGCACTCGTCAACATGATGGTAATTAAAAAAAAGCAAATGACCGAGTTTTCGGCTTTCCAACTAAATTCAGCAAAGAGTTAAAATATAAGTTAAAAGAAACATTACCTGACAATTATCCCAACGGTAACACATAAGAACATACGAAAGATACGCGACAATTATCTAAATTTACTCATAATAACTACAACTAGTAGATTATTTGTCGGCACAACATTAGCACATTGAAGTTTGAGTTCGATAAATGAAAAAGAACTCTTAAACTAATAACAGCTGGTTTTATTTCAGCGTGAATGCCGAAAGATACGCTGGGCACGTGCGCAAACCGTACTTTGCAAAACTAGAGAAGCGAGTGGTTGTCGTTTCAATTGTGTTACGAGGGGTTATGGAGAATTTGCTGAATGATGAAAAAAGAAGGTAGACCATTCACATTAGCAAAAAAATATACGGCACGTCGAAATGCTGTTACAGCTTTGAGACAGGACTAAATTTAGACGGTGCGCCAAACAATTAACGAACACCGCCTCTGGTGCTAGTTCCTTAATCTTTTATTGTAAATCATTTAATTGCCCTGACATGGCACTAGCGCCTTCATAACATTGTCCAACAAGTTTTGATTTGCAGTCGTATTTTTCTAGACAACTTGTAACTAGGGTAAACAATGCTTGAGCTGTTCGATCAGAACTTACATCATGGAATCCTAAAAATCTTTCAACTAGCTTTCCTTGAGAGTTAACATACCTAATTGTTGTGTTACATTGAGATTTTTGAGCAATATCTGTTGAGTCGTCTACTTGAATGGAAAAAAATTGCAATCATTTAATTCCATTTCAATATATTGAGAAATACAGTTTATCAAAACTGGGTAATTCCTAGTTAAAAAGTAATTAATAATTATAATAATTTTTTTCAAGTAATTTGCAATTGTAATTGCAGCAAAATCTGTGGAGGAATTTTTCTTAGTAATTATATTAATTTATATTATTTAAATTGTCTAAATACAATGACTTGTCATAAGTTCAATTACTTTTCCAATTACAATTACTTTTTTCCAATTACAATTACATTTATAAGTACAACTACATTTTTTTAATTACAATTACTTTTAAATGCGTGTTTATGAGATGCACGTGATAAAAAACAAGAAATTTCCTATTCGAATCGGTCATTAGAGCTTGGGCTCGCATCCATATCATTGGAAAGCATTGTGCCGTGAAGCAGTGAAACTGTTAAACCCAAAATAATAACAGTAAGGGGCAAGTATATGCAGATATCCTTATTTTTAAGACGTATTTTGTTTTCATATTATAAACATAATTTATGTTGCATAAACATTATAAACTAAGGATATATAGTATGAAGTGGTGCAAATAGCAAATTGTATGGGGTAAATACTAAAAACTACTTATTTACGTTGCGTAGGTATTTCTAATTATTCTAGTTTTTTACATTGAAATGATGGATAAACTATTTTAATAAACGTATTTTAAGTTACTTTAGCGTTACAAGTATTTGATTTTAACGTAAAAAATGCAATATTTTAATTAAATTAATAGCACTTGTAACGAAATATAAATATATTTTATGTTATAAGAAATTATTTGATGATGTAGATCTATAACCAAATTTAGGTAAAATGTGTCTCATTTTTGTTTGTACGAACGAGATACAGAACGTTACATTTTAGATTATTCAATACAATTTTAATATTATGTACAGGGTGATTCATTAAGGGTGTTAACTATTTTATCTTTTTGATTAAACGGCAACAGACTAATGATGCCCGATTTATATGATATGATTAGGTAAAATATAAAAGTACCTATGCGTAGATACACGAACTTTTATATTTTTGTTCCAAATCAATAAACTTTTAAAAGTTTACATTTTAATATTAACTTACCTGTTCCATTTTTTATACTACTGATCGATTTTGTCTTTTCCCTTAAGTTAAGAAGACCTTAAATGGTACAGAAAACAATACACTTAGGACTGGTTGTATAAAGCTTACTTAAAATTAAGCTCAGTTTAGACTGTACCTATGCCATACAAAATTTGTCATGTGTCACCTTAAACCGAGTTTAACTTTAAGATTTATACAACCCGCCCTTAGGATATCTTTAATTTTAAGGAATCCTTAAGAAAGTTGTTGCAAACGGCTGTTAGTTTGGGCACTTTGAACTACCTATTTAAACTTTTATTTGTACCGGTCCGATTGGTTCATGGTTCCTCAATTCTATCATAATTTGTTGTTTTATCGGCAAAGTAATTAGAAAAGTAATAAAAAAAAAGTAATTGCTAATTCCTTTTTTCATGTAATTGTAATTAAATCGATATAATTCATATTTTGACAACATGTGTTTTGTACTTGTAATTAATTCCTATTTTAAAAAAGTACTTTGTAATTGTAATTATTTTTAAAGTACATGTAATTATCCACCTCTGCAGTTTATTAATTTATTTTGAATTATTTTAGAATTTGCGGCAAATACAAGTGTTCTTGAATGTCTAAAAAACTGAGTGAGATATAGGAATCTAAAAGTTCCTTAAAATTACCGCGATTTTCGAAAGATTTATCTTCATTATGAACACGAAATGCTAACTCTTGTTTTCGTAGAAAAAGAACTGCTCGAATTGGCAACTGCATAAAATGTCTGTTAAGGAGGTCCTTTCGCCACCAATGTTAAAAAAAATATTAGATTATGACTAAAATTAATTTTTTTTCTAATAGTAGATATCCTTATTTATCTAATAATGAACTTTTAACTATACCTTACCATGCACATTTTTGAGAAATTTTTTTTTTTAAATGTGTGTGTTTGTACAGTGTCTTATGAGAAAGTAAGACTTCAACAACAATTTTCGAATTATAATTAATTTTACTATTATTTATTGATTAGATGGAGTAGAAAAAAACTAAAAATAAGGTTTTTGAAATATTTAGGTTTTGTTTTTTACAATAAAATATATAGGTTACCGTGGAATTTATTGAGAAATTATTATTAAAAAATCACAAAAAATTTTAAACTAGGTTACTTGAAAATTGTTGTTGTTCCTGGTTGTACAATTGTACAAAAAGTTGTACAATCAGTTATGTGGTTGTACGCACTTTTGAAAAAAGGTAGAAATGTTGTACAATTTGAAGTTGCTAAATATTTATGTAAAATCTGGTATATCGTAAATCGTATGCATTAAATTTAATAAAACAATATTGTTTGAATTTGGCGCCATTCGCGACCAATCAGTACACCGTTTTACATCGAAAACATTTTTTAAACTGGATAAAAGAAGAATTTTAAGCATTGGGAAGTAGTAGACTAATTAGTGGTTGTACAATCGAACGTAAAAGTGTACAATTTTGACATTAAAAGTTGTACAATTCAAAAATCTCTAGGAACAACACTTAGACAGATGCATAAATGTTACGTTTCGTACATTTCGCAAGCTTGAGAAGTGTCGCGCGACATTTACAGGGATAACCATTCAAAGGAACAATCAGCGTTGCCAGACCAAATGGTTAAAGAATATTTTCTCTAGTAAATTTTCTGCAGTAAAAGCAGCGTAATAAGCAGCCACTATTGTAGGTTTGTTTTTATTTAAACTGCAACAAAGAATTAATAGGACAACATAAAAAGAATATGCATGTACGTATTTGAATTATTTGATTCAGACTGATCTGAAAGAAATGTCTATTATTTTTCCTGACGTTAAGTATATAATAAAAATGTATTTTTCGTTTCTTATATAATTATTTGTTTTTTTTTTTTTATTATTTACTACACTGTAAATTATAATTATTTCCACCTGTACTAAAATCTACTGTTAAGCTTCAATGATCTATTGTTTTTTTTTTCGCTAATTTTCATCTGGCAACTCTGGCCGACAGATCGATAGACCTTGTATCATTATTCAGTTCGGAGAGAGTAGTTTTTGTGGAAACATATTATTAGGAGTTATTTCTAAAAAAATAATCAAAAGACGAATATTAAAAATGTTACTCGAGGAGGAAGAGGATGATGACAACTTGTTGTATTTTTTATATAAAAAAGGCGACCAATGAATTCAATGTATAAAAATAGAAGTACAGAAGGAATTTATTCTGTGTTAATAAACACTCATTTAGCTCTAAATGAAGACAAATTCAGACAATTTTTCAGGTTAAATAAAAATCAGTTTAATTATATATTAAGTTTGCCTCATTCTTCAGCAAATGGTTAAAGAATATTTTCTACAGTAAAAGCAGCGTAATAAGCATCCACTACTGTAGGTTGGCTCCATAAAAAAAAAAACATCAAGATAATCATTGTTTTTATTTAAAATGAAACAAAGAATTAATAGGGCATCATAAAAAGAACATGCATATGCCAAACACTACGATTTTGAATTATCTGATTCAGACTGATCTAAAAGAAGTAGGTACTTATTATTTTTCATTGGTTTTTCCCGTACGTTAAGTATATAATAAAAATGTTTTATTTGTTTTTATTCTTTGTTTACTTTCTAATTTGGGTAGAAAAAAAAGTTTATTTTTCGTTTCTTATATACTTGTTTTTTTATTTACTACACTGCAAATTATAATTATTTCTCCCTGTATTAAAATCTACTGTTCAAATCTACGGTTTTTTTTTACCCATACTGTTCCAAAATCTGCTAACGCTGCCTAGATCGAAAGAAATTTCCATCCTAATCACCCTCAAAATGAACCGATGCTCGAGGACAGTGCCCCTGAGTGCGACAAGCAGCAAACCTTTGCCTCGAGGCAGATTCAGAAGTGTCTCCAGGAAGTGTCGTCTTGACGACACTTCTCGTGTCGCGCCGTGCGAAATGTGTTTCATATAATTGTATGTATTTTAGATGTCAAGCGACACTTCTCGATCGCGTCGGCGGTCGTCTGTTGCGCCTACCGAAATGGTACCTTAAGAAATCTTTGTATTGTATTATATTTTCAAACACAAGCGAGCTCGGACGGTCGGATTTTTTTATCAACCGCCTGGTTTGTTTCATGTAGTGGTCCAGGTACCCCGAAATTAGGTACAGTTTTGGAGGTTTCTGTTTTGTAATTTGTATAGAGACAAAAATGCAGGGCATTTTGTTACAGAAAAAGAAATATTTAGCTATTCAGTTGATTTTTTATTAATTTCTACTGAAATTTTGTTGACGCAGCGCGTCACCTGCGTCATCTAGCGAACCGTCACTGATAATCCATTATAAACTTTAAGTACACAATTTAGCCCGGTTTCCCCTATATTTTTGTTTAGTATTAAAAGAACTTTGTATTTGAAATTCGATAAAGTGAATTAGACCGCGATTAATTAATGAAAAATCTTTAAATAAAACAAGCAATATAAAAATACAAAATAACATTCTCATTTCTCATTAAATTTTTGTTCCGAAAACAAAACAGGATCTAATTTACGCTTCAATAACGAACTAGTTCGCTACCCTAGAACGTTTATTAAATGGACGTTTAAAGCGTATTGCAACATGCAAGTAAATTAATCCACGTCTCTTTAATCTATAGAAAATGTAGGAGTGAACATTAGCTGGGCTCAATGCTAGGCTGCTCCTTATCAATGCTTGCACAGTATTCCAGAAATTAACAAAGGAAAATATAAAAATCCTTACGTTCATGTTGAATTTTAAAATTAAGTAGCGATTCGATGCATTTATTCGATTCAGTGAAAATATAAAACAATCGGTACGAAAAGTAAATATTCAAATCCTATATACGCTCCATCCTTGTACAACTAGTGGAGATACAGGATTTAAATAAAAATATTACATCTAATAACTAAATCATTGAGTTTTTTGTTGAAATTATCAACTGAGAAAGGTATTTTTTCAGATTCTTTAAAACTAGCTAAAGTAGTTTCCATTTACAAAAAGGAAGATCCGAATGCTATTAATAACTATAGACCAATAAGTATCTTGTCAACTTTTTCCAAAGTTGAATATCAAAAATCAATTATGTAATTTTTTCACTAAGTTTAAGCTGTTATCGCCATCACAACATGATTATACTTCAGAAAAGAGTACAGAGACTGCATTGATAGAGTTCCATACTAAAATCGTAAGATCTCTTGATAGTAAGAAGCATGTAATGGGTTTAATTATTGATTTTTCTAGAGCATTTGACTGTGTGTACTATAAACTCCTACTGCTTAAGCTGTCTAAATATGGGTTATGAAATACGACAACCGGGAATTGATAATTAATTTAAATAATTCTTATATATTACATATTATATTCAAATTTTTATTTCGAATTCAAACAACATCCCAGCGTATCCCGCCTCGTAGGCGCCGTTTAATTACTTCTGGGAAAAGAAGTCGACATGTAGACTCTAACGGTCGCTAGAACAAAACAGATGTAAGACGTTAGGGCTGTATTCAGGAATTAATACAGAGCTTTATAGTCTTTATGCACCGAAGTCACAGTCGTTCTCTTTCCGATACATTTGCATATATGGGAAATTTAAGTATAAATACCCGGGTTTTTGTGGGCTGGGGGAATATTATCTTTTTCTTCATCACCGAGTCAAGTTAACAAAAAAACGCAAATATCCACGTTACCTTTACGGTGACTCCTTTTTCTTTATATTCTTCAAATATAATTAAAAAGAGATATCGCTACCCTTACGGTGGCCGCACTTTTGTTATATTTTGAGAACGGAAATAAAAGATATCGAAGAAGTAGAAAAATTAATTTCTATAAACGACGGCTTCTGCATAGATATCCAGTTGTCCTTAGGATGACCACCTTTTTCTTATATTTTATATATAAGTAAAAGGAGATATATAGTCAGGTTGACCAAGCAGATACACATTGAGTAGAATCAGATTTTGCTCCTAGAACTGTTTTGTAAGGTTGTATCTAGCGAGCGACTAAAATATTGGCGTAACTGGTACTGGTAATACCACGCTAGTCTAGTTAAACGCCAGATATTTTATATCTCCGATTCAACATTATAAAATGTTACTAAATGATTCAAAGTACTACTCTAGGCGACGTTTGTAGTGGATTTCGTCACCCTTAAGGCTGACCCGACGAACTTGCGCCAGGTAGACGCTTTTATCAGCGGTATACTTTTTTCTGTAAGGTTTCTTTTACGTAGAATTAAAACGATAATCGCACTATTAAGCTCTCTGCCCACTACAGCGTACCATACCATGACCATAATAGGAACGTGTCAGGCACGAAAGAAAGCACTCCGGTCACTACTAAGCCCACTGCAGCGAATCAGCAGCGTTTTATCCTCACCTACAACATAGCTTGCTATGGACGGTCTGTGTAGGAACCTGCAAAATATTCTCGCTGTGAAATTGTAGACGGTCCTGTCATAGCACGCTACGGTGTTGGCCGGTGACGGAAAGGTCTAGTGGGCATTGTCGCATATCAAAACATGCAAAGAATATTTTTTTGTATGTTTCGATACGGTTACGGTCCTGGTATGGTAAGGTGTAATGGGCAGAGACCTTTAAAGTAATCAAACTAGTATTTAATATTTAGATATTCCGGGGGAGAGTTTAGACTAACGTTAATGGGTTACAGGTATCACTTTATTACTTTTATATTCATTAGCGGGAAAATTCGCGTCTGTGTGTTATTGTCATATTTTTGGTATTCATTGATAAACGTTTGATGTGGGAAAAATTATAGGGTTTTTATATTGTGCTAAATTATATTATTTAGAGAATCGATAGTGATGTTGCTGTCATAAATATTAATTGTTGTAAAGTCGGTCAACACTCTCAAGTAATAAATTAAGTCATTTAGATTTATGGCCAAAGGGCCGAATTGTAAAGTTTTGGGTTGTCTGTAAACAGTACCTGACTCTTTTAGTAAAGAGTAAACGCATTTTTGGTTTTATTTTAAATGGCAAACAGATGTAGATTAGTAGGGTAAATGCCTTGATTTGTATATATTTTAAAGTTACATTGTGGTTAAAAAAATATGTTTTCTGTCGTTCTTTGTAAAACAAAATTGGGTAGACAAATGTGTCATTTTAGCCGTAAGGAGTGTTAGTTTTGTGTATCGATTTTTCAGGAAAAAGGAGATATGTACAGTGGCGTGTAGAATCATGAATATTGTGGAGAGTCGTATTTATTTGTACATATCCACATATCTTTAGCGGGACATTACGCGGAAGTAGTCGGTATATTTGTTAATATTAGGTGAAATTGTGTTTGTGGACTAGCTAACGCATCCTCAGAACTGTGATTAATAACACTGATTTGTCAATAAACAGAGCAAAAGAACATCGCGCCGAAAAAGAAGCCTTAGGCTACCATAGACCGCCAGGGACCTCAATAGTAAGGGCCTAAAAATGGTATTTCCCTTGCGGCTATGTAAATTAAAGCCTGATAGAGGCTTGGATGGATCTCTACTGAGATACCCCAAAAGTGGGCCTGACGGGCATCCCCCTTTATATCAGGTGTTCTCTGATCGACCGTTCAGTGTTTTCCATACAGGACTGAGTATGTCAGTACATTACGGCATTGGAATATTAGGGAAAGGCGTGACGCACGGTAAGGTAAATCTACACTCCGGTTTTTAAACATGTTACAAACAATATTTTATATTTCACCAAACTCCCCGTGCTACCGCTGTACTCTCTTTTATTAGACAATGCGTAATTCAGTATTTCCGTGGAAAGGTGTGATTGTATATTAGGAGACAAACAAATATACCAAAGTACTTCCGACTTTTATTTTACCCTTTTATGGTAACTAAAAGCTCTGAGGTTAGAAATGACACATTGAAAAGCCTACATAAACATAATGTTAAGCCTAAAAACGGCAAATAATCTAAATGTCCGGCTGTACAAAAGAATAGATGTTAAATAAACAGTATTCCAAATTAATCTCGGTGTTTCCTTTGTTCTTCCTCCATTACAGCTACATTGAACTCTAAACGTAATTCTGGGGGTTTTAACATCACTTCGTGGGGATCCACTAGACGAAATTTAGGCCAAGGTTAAGGGTATTTGGAAAACTAGGTTAGGGCCCGGTTTGTCAAGTCACAGGTAAGAGGTATACCACTTGACTTATTGGAATCATATTTATCAAATAGAAGACAATTTGTTTAAGTGAATAATTTTCCTAGTTTGGAGCTGGAAGTTTCACAAGGGGTTCCCCAAGATTTATTTTTAGTTTTTGTCAACGACGTAATCACTTAATTGAATGCTATTCCTGGAATATACCCAACTTGTTATGCTGATGACACAGATATTTTAATTATCGAAAATAATGCAGAAGCACTAAAAATAGCAACAGAGAGAACATATAATCAAGTTTTATCGTGGTCGAAAAAAAAATAACATAAAATTAAACAAAACTAAAACTAATATAATGTTATTTAATAATAATAATGGACAATTTATACAAAACCAATTATTTGAAAACAGTAATAATCCAATTATATCTGAAGAAAAATTAAAATATTAGGAATCACTATTGATTATGGCATAACCTGGAATTCACATATTGATAACTTGTGTAATAAATTACGAAAAAATTGCTATAGTCTTAGATTTCTTGCCAATCATTGTAATAAAAGTACACTCTTAATAGTGTATCATGCAAATTTTTACTCTCATTTGAAATATGGCATACTTAATTGGGGTACCTGTTCTACCAAGCAAAGAGGTTTGTTCTTCAAAAATATGCCATAAGAATTATGGCGAAAGTGAGAATAAGAGATTCATGTAGAGTTATTTAAAAAATTTGAAATTCTGACACTGGCTGGGATATACAGTGCGTCCATAAAGTAACGCATAAATTCATTATTGCCTAAATGAACAATAAAATTAGGAATTCCCAAAACAGGTCGATTTTTGATTTCAATTTACTATTGTTTCAAATCATAATCTAATATACAGGGTGAACCACTTTCGTGTAATGACGTCATCACCATTTTTTTCAAATGGAACCCCCCCCTTTTTTTTCAATTTCCAAATTGCCTTTGCTGAGCTGATTCCAAAAATGTATAATATGTTGCTTCAAATTGGTACAGGGTGGGCAAAAATGCAAAAATTTACTTACAAAGTAATGAAAATAACGAATAAACGTAATAAACACATTAAATGAAATTACGTATTGTTATTACAACTACTTTGATAAACTATCAAGAACATACAGCATTATTCTTAATAATTGTATCTTACAGCTTTTATTAGTGATCCAAGCCCCTGGACTATAAAAATCTTTTTGTTTGGCATTATCTTTTACCAGTTTTTTTTATTTGACATACCAGTTTTTTTTATTTGACAACACTGTCAAAAACATTGAAGCACAGTTTCGTATTGTTAACGCTGTAGAGAAGGTACGTTCGTGAACTTTTTTTACAAAATGCCTTTATCCGAAAGTGACAGGATTGAAATATTAATGATGATTGGTATTGGCGATAAGATGCGGACTCAACAAGAGATATGCCGATTATTCCATGAAATGCACCCAGATCGTGAACCTATTTCACAATCTACGGTAAGTAGAATAGAGCGAAAATACAGAGAATTAGGACATATGAGGGATGCAGCAAGGCAAGGTAGACCAAAAATTGATGAAAATATTCAACAAGACATAATTTTGTCGGCTGTAGAAAATCCACACTGTACAGTGCGAGGATTATCTAGGGATTTTGGTATTGGAAAGTCTTCAGTATCAAACATTTTCAAAAAGGTAAAATACCATCCTTATAAAGTACGTCTCATCCATGAATTGGCTAAAGACGACTTTGACCGAAGAACTGAATTCTGCGAGTATATGATGAACCAAAATAACAATTTCATTGATAACGTTTTATTTTCGGACGAGGCAACGTTTTATTTGAACGGTCATGTTAACCGGCAAAACACCCGTCATTGGTCTGATGAAAATCCACACTGGATGCAAGAGTACCATACGCAAAGACCACAAAAAACTAACGTATGGGCTGGTATTGTGAGAAATACAATTATTGGTCCATATTTTTTCGATGAAAACTTAACAGGAGCATTATATCTGGATTTCCTACAAAATACATTAATTCCTGATCTGATCCAGCTTTTTCCTGATATTCAAATACCCACTAATGTAGACCGCAGAATCTGGTTTCAACAGGATGGCGCACCGCCACATTACGCAGTAGCTGTGCGCAATTTTTTAAACACAACTTTTCCACAAAGGTGGATAGGAAGCAGGGGACCAGTGGAATGGCCTGCTAGATCACCTGATCTGAACCCATTAGACTTCTTTTTATGGGGGTTATTTAAAATCTAAAGTCTACTTCAACAGACCTGGAAATATCCCTCAACTACAAGACCGAATCAGACAAGAAATACAGAGCATAACACCCGCTATGCTACAGAATGTTAGAGACGAAAGTAATGCCCGGTTCAGTCATTGTCTAACGGTCAATGGAGAACAATTTGAACATTTATTGTAAATTTTCGTTCGTTTGTTTGTTTTTGGAAGTGTATCACATTAATTGCATAACTACATAATTCCATTTAATTTGTTTATTACATTCAGTAACGTATTACTTTCCATAAACAATTTTCATATTTTTTTTTGCATTTTTGCCCACCCTGTACCAATTTGAAGCAACATATTATACATTTTTGGAATCAGCTCAGCTAAGGCAATTTGGAAATTGAAAAAAAAGGGGGGTTCCATTTGAAAAAAATGGTGATGACGTCATTACACGAAAGTGGTTCACCCTGTATATTAGATTATGATTTGAAACAATAGTAAATTGAAATCAAAAATCGACCTGTTTTGGGAATTCCTAATTTTATTGTTCATTTAGCCAATAATGAATTTATGCGTTACTTTATGGACGCACTGTATATATTAGAAGCATGGACCACATCGCCAAAATTCTTGGACCCCCCTCGTAAATATTAAAACGAAACATTTATCATGGCTGCTTTTTTGAACATTTAATTTTTATTTATTTCACCGTTCACCTAAAAATATTTACAAAAACAATTTCCTATAATTTTAGGTACCAATGTTTAAGAAGTGGTTCAGATCGATTTTGTGTGTTTAAGTGATTGTTGAGTTTTTCTTTGCAACTATGCCTGGCAATAGAATTTCAGTGATCAATAAAGCAAGAATTGTGGCTTTGCATCATGAGGGTCTGCCGAATAATCGAATTGCAGATAGACTAGGGATTCCCCGCGTTTCAGTTATCTGAATAGTGCATGTATACCAGAAAACTAACAACGTTGACTGGAGACGTGAGACTGGGCGTCCTAGGGTAACTAATCCAAGAGAAGATCGGTATGTAGCAGGTTATATACATCGAAATCGAGCCGTAACACTCTTAGCTGTCCGAACACATTTTAGAAGAACGTATGGTCGATTCATTTCCAGTACCACAATACGACGGAGACTTGCTGGAACCAATTTACGATCTAGGAGACCATTAATACTATACCGGTTACTTCCTAGACTTATAGCTGCTCGTCTACAGTGGGCACAGGAATACATAGACTGCCTTTTAGCTCAGTGGCAAAACGTTCTTTTTTCAAACGAAACCAGATATGGTTTAATTAGTGATAGTCGGGACACAGAGTTTGGAGAGGGCCAGTGCGACCAGAAACACTATTGTTTGCCAGAGAAGTCGTTCCATACCAAGGATGAACAGTAATGTTTTGGGAAGGCATAATGCATGGTCGTCGTACGCAGCTTATTCCCATTCCAGATACTATGACAACTGATAGATATGTTCGAAACATTATTGAACCCATTATTTATCCTCTCCGAAATAAAATTGGAGCCAATTTTATTTTCATGGATGACAATGCTAGGCCCCATCGCACGAGGAAGGTACAAAATGCACTAGAAATTTAGAATATTCAAAGATTGTTGTGGCCAGCAAATGCGCCAGATATGAATCCCATTGAGCACATGTGGGATTTCGTTGGACGAGCAATCTTAAACATAATTAATCCTCCTATTACCCTCCAGGAACTCAGTTGCGGCTCAAGAAGATACCTTACTACATAAGGGGAGGACACACCGAATATTAATGAATTTTTGATTTCGCTGTAAAGTGGTTTTCTTCTGGAATTCAAATTCTAATAATCATTTTATTATGCGCTATTTTTCGTTTGTATTTTTTCTTGTTCAGTTAAAATTTAATTCAGCCAATTTGTATTGGATACATAACCAAATTAAATGTACTATGTAACACACTTCTTGACTTTTAATAATAGTGTCTTATTTTGACAAATATAAAGGGGTCCAAGAATTTTGGCGATGTGTGTATTTATCAATACCTATTTGTGAGCATATTGCAGAAAAATATGTATTTTAAATCAATAAATATTCCTAAATTTTATGTTGTGTTTATTGCAAAAAGGTACTTAACAGAGAGAAGACATTAACAGAGTGACAATTACAGTACAAATTTCAGGAAGCACGTTCCGTGCGCGTCGACTGTGGCGACACGCTTGGCAACGAGCACGAACTATAAATTTACCGGCAATGCAGATTTCACTTAATTTAAATGTTGGCGGTAATATCAACACTTGAAACGAAAATTTGTAATTTTGTACACAAACTCGATGTTTTTTGCACTATTGCAAAAAATATCGAATTGCGTGCAAAGTTACAAACTCATTAACAACATATTTATATATCGAAAAGGAATTGTTTTTAGGCAGAAGGTGTTAATAAGTAAACATACACTAAGAACAAAGATTTTATATTGCCACAAATAAAAAGTAAATTCTTTGGTTACATAAAAAAGAAAAAAATAACAATAAAATCACAAAATTTTGAAATAAAAAGTAAAATTCTTTGGTTATGTACATAAAAAGTAAAAAATATATAATAAACTAAATATATTTTAAACAATAAAATAAAAATAACATTCCTTAACATAAAAACATTTCTAATAAAAAAAAGTTAATATTCTTTCATATCAAAAAAGTAAAAAAATAGAAATCCTTTACATAAAAACGTTCCTAATACAATAATAGGAAAAACAAAGTTAACATTCTTTCATATTATCAAAAAAAGAAATAAAAAAAAAAGAAATTCATAACATAAAAATGTTTCTAATAAGTATAAAAAAAAATAAAAATCGCAAAGTAATGAAGTATTATTATTTATCACATTGGTACTACCCATTAAAAATTGGAGGTAGTTTTTAGGTACAACGTAAGAGGCATTGATTAGTCTCATAATATTAAAATTATCACAGTTTCAAAAGGCAGTATTATATTTTCTCTTTTGGCGTTTTCTAAACGTTTCCATTTTTAAGGCTTGAAATACTTCTTCATTATATTTATGAATATTAAATGGTACTAAAATATCCAACAATTTATTTAAAATAGGGACGGAATGTTCTTGGCAAGTAAACCAAGTGAAATCAATATTTTTTTTTAAATACTCTTTAACATTATGAGTTAAATTCAAAATGTGGCCATACTCGGGCAATATCCTAAATATAAAATCATGTACTACAGCCAGCAGTTTAATGAAATTTTCTTGCGTGTATATTAACCTCTTCTCATTATCATTTTCTTTGAGCATGGTAAATATATGATGTGGTTCTAAGACGTCTGTTGTTAAATTTGACATGCACTCTTCACAGTCTACATTTTTTAATTTTCGTATAACAAAACCTGACACGTATGAAATAGCTTGTGAATCAAATTGTATAGGTGTTAGATTGGGATTGTAACTTGTTGGCAAGGATAAATTTTCTAAGGGATTTTCTATTTCGTATGGTAGGGGTTGCTGCTCATCAGTATAAATTTAAAAAGTTTTTAAATCATCTAAAATGGATGAGTTATCCGATTCACAGTTTTTAATATTGTTTCTGGAAACTATTAAACTGTTTAAAATTGAAGTTTTTAGAGCTGAAACAAATTGATAACAATTAGGGTTTACATTACCAGCCCCGTATTGCCTGACTGCACAAAAATTATTTTCTACTGGGTCTTGATTTAAATTTCTTGTCCTTAAATATTTAATGCCTTTTTTTTGACATTCTTTAAACAATTGTTTTACGCCCTGTATAGTCAGAATCCAACATGCTTTAAATGGCATACTTTTTTTTACTTTTTTGTTTTTTGGATCATGAAATTCCCATGATCGAATTTTTGGTAACATTTTATTCCAAAATTCTATATGATTGGATTTAATAGACATGCATTTTCTAAGTGGCTTATGTGACTCACCATTTGGGCCATTACCATTTAGACTGTCAAATAGTTTGTCAATATCACCTATAAACTCAGCCGTATAAATTGCTTCAGCAGGTAGCAACCCAGGTGCAGTTGAAATGACACTTTCTATTGCTGCAGCACAAGTATGGGACATTACCTTTGCAGCTATAGAAACTTTCATTTTAACCTTACCGTTTTTATTCGCATTTAAATGGTAATCTTTAATTTTGTAAAGTGTCCGATATCTTTTTAAACTGTCTATATCATAGGTTTTTTTAAAGTGTGAAAATTTAGCATACTTGTGTTCTCCAAATTTTATATCATATTTAAAAAATGCATTTCGAGTGCACTTCAATAAATGTGGAGGATCATATAGAGTAAATATTTTTTGTCCATTTACAAAGAAGTAAGGACCTGGTCGTTTTATCAATCGATCGCTCCGCAATTCTCTTATTGTTTTGCGATTTGTAGCTCCTAGATCGCATATTGTTGCTAAAACATAAAGGCCTATTTTTTGTAATTCAGCTATGATTTTTATTAAAATATGTTTTAGATCTGCAGAGGGTATAGTATCTTTTGTGAAATAATATGCAACAGGCTGCTTCCACGACTTTCTTATACCACGTACCATAAACACAAGTGCATGATCAGCAAATTGTAATTGTCTTCCTAAATGACCTAAATCAACATAACCCATTATTTTATCATTAAAACTATCCAGAGTCAATTGTTTTGATAATGCGATTTCATCAAATATTAGGGTACAGTTTTTATCAATTTCTTTCATATTTTTTATTCTTTCAGCCAGTCTCAAAAATAGGGATTCATTGATACCTGTATCAAATGGAATACTCTTTAACGATTTAAATATAGTAGTTTTACTCGGAAGAGGTATTAATGATCTTAAAAAATTATAAGCCCGAGGACCTTTCTTGTAGAGGGCTAATGACATAACTTTGTCATCTACACTCCATAAGGGATTTTTCCTTTTGTAGTTTTTAATTGTACTGTTTAAGAGTTTCATTCCAGAAGAATCATATTTTACATTGATTTCTTTAAAATCAATTGTATTTGAAAATGTTAACATTGTTTTTATTTTATTTTTTGAAGAGTTTAAAAGATTTTTTAATTTTGAAATTTTATTAGATTGTTGTCTCACAAATTTGTACATTTTTTTCTTTCTTGGTGTGAGATCAACTATTTTATTTAAATTTATTTTACTTAATATTCCTTTAGATTTTCTTTTAGGTGTACCTAAGACAGTAAGAGTAGATTCTACAGTTGTTGTAGATTCAACAGGTGTAAGAGTAGATTCTAGTGGAATAGGTGTCTCGATAGATGTACTATGAAAGTGGCTTGCAGAGTCATTGTCAATTTTTATTTTGCAACCTTGTGATATGGTAGAGGTGTGAGAGCAACCTGCTGCATCATTAATTTCTGTTACTACAGGATTTTTTTGTTTAACATTTTTTGATATACATATTATAGGAGCTGCAAACTTAGTGAGTCTTTTCTTAGAACTGTCACAGAAATGTTTGTTTTCAAAATGTTCAATACATAAATATTTTCTATCTGAAGTAAATGGCAAATTTAAGATTTTAAACCATTTTTCTCTCTGTGCCAGAACACTTGGGAATGAAAAAAACTGAATGTTTGTATAGGTTTTGTTATACAGGGGCGAATAAAAAATGTTACTGCAAAGAGGAGCAGCACATCTAAATTTTATTCTGCCTGGTTTTGAGAAATGGGCATTCATCATAATTTACCAAACTCAAAGAAAAATAATTAAAACTTTACATTATATTACCCATAGCCGCGTCATAGTATCCTGACCTGCACGATGAACAGTGAGAATTTCTAGCTATAACAAAAAAAAACTACTTTAATATTAAAAAGTAATTTGCAGTCTACCTAATCGTATTTATTTCTTACCTTAGAATATTCGCTTTACGTAAACATGACGACTAAAAATTTTACAGAAAATGTTAAAATGAATGGATTATGATGGAATGAAATGAGATATGAGATCCAAAATTAATAAATTAATTAATATTTACATTTTCACTGTTTGGTTAATGGGTATCATGCTCCATTGAAATTTGAAGTTAAGGTCAAAATAAATTGCATTTATAAAACATTACATTGATGACGGCTATTGGTTAAAATGTGACATGAACGATTTTAAATATTTCCGTGACCAATTATAAGTGACTGTCAATGCCAGTAAGAACCAGCGACTAGTCTTAAGTCGTTGAGTAAGAACTACCTTCACGTAATTGTCAGTTGTTTATAGTTCAATATTAAACCACCATGCGAAATGCGCAACGAGTGTCTAAAATCGGTCCAAAACGTGTAGACAAATTTTGTATATGATGGAAACCATCTGCTATGTCTTATCTCTGGTACTTAAGGCAACTTATGTTTGTTTGGTAGAAGTAGTGAAATTATGCTAAGAAGCAAGAGTGTATATTCTTTGATCTCTGTCAGTTGGTCAGAAAGCGAATTTTTTAAAAATTATGTTTTCATGTCAGGGGACATTTAATTCATTTTTTATATGGGTTCGGTTACGAAATTTTTTAATTATTTTGATATTTCAATAATAAATATATAATTTTTACTTTCCTATCTGTATACAGATATAAGGAAAGTATAGGAATCATGATTTTTTTTCGACTTCGAGTTTTCGACGGATTTTTACGTTTTGAGGTCCCCTGAATCCGTTTTGACTATTTTCGCGATGATGTCTGTGTGTGTGTGTGTGTGTGTGCGTGTGTGCGTGTGTGCGTGTGAGCGTGTGTGCGTGTGTGCGTGTGTGCGTGTGTGCGTGTGTGTGCGTGTGTGTGCGTGTGTGTGCGTGTGTGTGCGTGTGTGTGCGTGTGCGTGTGTGTGCGTGTGTGTGTGTGTGTGTGTGTGTGTGTGTGTGTGTGTGTGTGTGTGTGTGTGTGTGTGTGTGTGTGTGTGTGTGTGTGTGTGTGTGTGTCTGTGTGTGTGTGTGTCTGTAGATCGCATAACTCATGAACCGATACACAGAAAAACACCAAATTTTAAACTTAAGCTTTATTCGAGCGTCTAATGAACTGATTAGATTTTGAGCAGAGTCGGAACATCTGGGGGGTACTTTATGGGAAGTCATTTTTATATTTTATGGAATATATCTGTTATTTACGTTTGGAGAAGAAAATTCTTCAAATAAAAGTTACTTCTAATATAAATTTCTATAATTTTTGTTTTATGCAAAATTTTCCTAAAATGGTCTGTATTCGAGAAATTTGACAAAATGTAAAAAAATATTTTTTTATAAAAATTGTTCAAATAAAAGTTGTTTGTAGTATAATTCTCTATAATTTTTCTTCTATACATAATTTCTCTAAAATGGACCGTATTCGAGATATTTGAGAAAATGTGTAAATTTCGAATTTTGAAGAAAACTCAAGAACGGATAAAGAAAAAAACATTAAATTTTAAACCTAAGGTTTATTTCGGCCTGACGTGAAATGATTAGATTTTGAACAAAGTCGGAATATCTAGGGGGGTACTTTATGGGAGGCCGTTTTTATATTTTATGGAATATATCTGTTATTTATGTCTGGAGAAGAAAATTGTTCAAATAAAAGTTACTTCTAATATTATTATCTATAATTTTTGTTTTATGTCAAAATTTCCTGAAATGGTCTGTATCCGAGAAATTTGACAAAATGTGCAAAATTCTGATTTTTATGAAAATTGTTGAACTAAAAGTTGCTTGCGATATCGATCTCTATAATTTTTGTTTATACATGATTTTTCTAAACTGGACCGTAATGGAAAAGTGCTAAATTTAAATTTTTCAGTATTTTCGTTTTCAATGAATATCTATAGAAAAATGTTTCGAGGTAGATGTATGTGGACATTGTATATATTTAGTTTATCCTCTAAACACTTATAGAGTTGCTGCAATAGGTTGTACAAAATAACCGGAAAAAGCCTATAATAACTAGATAGGAAAGTCATGTGTTGGACACATCAGATTTTTTTGTTAGTGATGTTTTCTTGGTGCAAATATGGAAAAAAAAAATGTTTGGGGTGGTACATTTCATGACGAAAAACATTTTTTTAATGCCGTTATTCTATAGGTAGGTATACTGTATTTTTCCAAACAACAAAATATATGGTTTTTGATCACTTCAATTTTTGATTATATTTTTCTCGAAAAATACTGGTTTTCTATATTTTTTTGCGAAAATTTACTATATAAACTAGTTATTTTTGGGTGCTAACGAATTTTTTACAAAACTCGCATCTGAACTCAGCGTACAATTCATTTATGTTCCCAAAAATATAAAATTGAGGTTAGAAAAAATGGTTGTATTTTGAAAAAATCCACACTTTTTTGTAAAGAATTAGTCTCTGCCACATTCAAAATGATGCTATTTTTTTTTCTAAATCGCTTGCTTTTTGTGACACTAAAGTGTTATGGACCCAGCGGATTTATTCCGATAGAAATTCAACACAAATATGACAGTTCCAGTTGTGACCAGATTCGGACAAATTTTTCGATGACAAGTGGTCAGTCATAACTTGACGTATTTTACGTCGAATTTCTTAACCATCTTTTATTCTATAGCGTTTTAAATAAATTTGTTTTGTGTTTTACTGATTTTTAGAATAGAAAAATATTATTAATATACTGCTAAAACATGATAAGTTACATTTTGTTAGTTTTGAGTAAATTAAGTTTAAAAGTTTTAACCTACACTAAAACAACTTAATGAAAGAAAACATTTATTAAGTGGTAAAATAACATAGATTGTGGTACTATAAACATAATTATTACCAAATATAAAAAAAAATAATAATTAGCAAATGTATAACTAGTAAAACAATTTTTTTTCTGTACTTTACCTATTTTGACTGAAATTAGGATCAGAAAAAAAAAGATAAGTGACACTTATTTGGTTTTGCACTCTAAGCATGCCAATGCAACGATAAAATAAACTGCAAAAATTAGATAATTGACGCTTATTTGTTTTATTCGCATAGATATTCTAACAATCTTCTAAACTTTAATTGCCAAAATAAGTAAAATTGCACTTAACCTGTTTTCCAGTAGAATTAATTCCCTTTTGCATATGAAATTCTTACGTTTCATTAAATGTGCACTTAACTTGTTTTAGCTGTACATTTTTGAGCAAAATGAATTATTGCCAAAACAAACCTACATTTTTCAGTAGTTTTCCATTGTCCAACACTTATCTGGTTTTTGCAGTATATTTTTATAAATATCTTCGGTACGAAAATGCACTTATCGCAAAATTAGGGATAAATGTATTTATCTTGTTTTGGCAGTCAGCCGACGATATATGCTATGAATATTATTATGATAAAACTAGACTAAATAGCGAGCGTTCCAAAAACGTGTTTTAAAACGATAATGTATTTGAGAATAAGAATACAGATTTGAGTCCGTCCCTGGGCCATCAACGGCCACTTCTGACTTCTGTACCCGTGTGGAACATTTCATTCAAATTTAAGAGAGAAGAAAGGTCGACGAAGAGGCAACTTATAATAAGTTTATTGACATTTGTTCGGGTACGGTATTTGGTGTTAGTTTGTGTTTTTAGACTTTCGACAATTAAAGGATTTCGGTTAAAATTTGGTACTTTAGTGTCATCATTTGTGTAAAATGAAAAGAATGTCTATTAGTGGCGGTACCTAGATAACAAACCAAATTAATGTGAGTAATTATAATAAATAAATCTAATACTATTCCTTAGTTTAATAATATGGTTATTCTTCAATAGTATAGTAGCTTATTAAAACGCTTTTATCGATATAATACCTACTTAACGATCAAAAAATAATGTTTCAATCTCTTTTGCCTGCCGCATAACCTCACTTGTCAATTGATGGGTACAATACAATGGTACAGGAATGAGTACGAGTATGAGTTGCACAGGGCCGTCTCATCTTCTTTAAATTGTTTTTGGAAATCAAATAAAGGAAAACCATTAGAAATATAAAAGTAAAAGCATTTTTCAGTTTCTGGACTCTACACGGGTTCGATCCATTTCAACGCGAGATAATTCAGCGCGCGAAAAAGTTGCTGCGACAAATTCGCGCTTAGACAGATACATGAGAGACAAGTTAGCACCTGATATAAATAAAGTGAGATAAGTTAGCGTTTGTTATAAATAAAGTGATTCAAATTAACGCGTGGACAAAAACGAACTGATTTACAAATCACATGTAATTTTGACAAGCGTTACATTGTCCCAATGGATTCTCTGTTAAAAAACGAAGAATTTCAAATGTTTTTGTTCTACAATAATAGGTTAGATAAATTAGTTTTTTTGTTAGAATACAATCAGATAAACAAATGAAATATAGAAAAGTAACGAGCGCCGTTTAACATAGAAACAAGTATATAAATATATACAAACGTTTGACAGTTGTGATCTTCATGGGCATATCATCAGAATCCAAAGAATGGGGCATGTTCAAAAATTTTGAAATTTTTTTTATGAATAGTAGAGTTAAAAATAAAACTACAATTTTTTAATTTTTTTTTTATCTATTCATTTGCCGGAGTTATGAATTTTTTTAAAATTTATGACGTCACCGGGAATAGACCAATAGGAGCTAGCGCACAACGTTGCCGGCTAGAAGGTTTACGAGAAGTGATGTACGTTCGTTTGTGTACTCCTTCTTACTTTTAGACTTCTAAAACATCGTTAAACAAATATCTTTTAAATATATAATATCAAATGTTTTTTGAAAGTATTATTTCTGTTTAAACTTTTACCATATTTAAAGTTTCATTGTTTTAAAAGTCACTTAATAATTCAGAAAATGGCAAAATGGCAGCTCTGTGTATGGCATCTGTCATCATAGTGTCTCGATCAAGAATTTATTTGGAATTTGAGTGTTTAATTTTGTACTTTTTATAAATATTATGACTACGAAAAAGTGTTTTGTTCCAGAATGTGATAATGATTTACATTCATCTTCAAAAATATTTATTAGTGTTCCTAGAAATTTGGAAAGAAGAAAATCAACCTTCTACTAGCGATGTTTCTCGTAAACTTTTTAATAAAAATACACCGAATTATCAAGATGTAGCAGCAATTTCTGGTAATTGTCCCCTTCAGGAAATTGAAAATGAGGTTACTATAAATTCTTAGGTGTATAACCTAAAAACCCTTCTGGAAGAAAATGCAGAATCTCCTGAAAGTTTTGAAGATACCGAATTTATTCATCATTTTGTGGAAGAACTAGTGATAAAAAAATAATAGAAAAATGTGGGTATTTAAACAAACTGGTTCCTGGATCCCATATAATGGCAGATAGGGGTTTCAGAATATTCAGCTACTTGAAAACATGGGATGCACTTTAGTAAAGCCACACCTAGTGTATCACAGAATGAAAAAAGTTCTCCAGAAGATGTACAATTAAGTAAAAGAATAGCATCTCTAAGAATACATGTGGAAAGAGTTATAAGAAGGGTTAGTTAATTTAACACGTTAAAACCACATTCGTGTGTGAATTTTAAGCAAGTACATTTACTTAGTAATATCTGCATAATTGCTTGTTAACTTACAAGAACCTATTTTGTAAGAGTAAATATTAATTTAATAAATTTTTTTTGTTTGCTTTTTTAATTTAATTTACCTAATTATCACATTTCAGGGATTATAATGAGTTTTTAAACAGCCAATGTAATTTTTTATAAAATTTTAACTTTTCGAACAAATCAAAGAGGAATGAGTACCTGTATGTGCATAGACTTTTTTTAAAACTACCAAAACAAAGGCACCTATTTACAGCAGTTTAAAATGAAACATTTTGACAAAAACGCCTATGTCACAGTAATAAATATTAAAAACAACCAAGTTCAGTTGAATGTGGTAGCAAAGTCTATATATTCCAATAAATCGGGTAACTACATGTGGTATCACTGGTGATAAATTTAAAAATATCACAATTCTTGCCACCTTTTTCAAAAAACCAGAAAGTGTGCCTTCTTATCAATCCTTTATGAAAATGACAACAGTGATAAATGTGAAAAAAAAATAAATTTAATGTTGCTATTCGTTATTACGATAGTAAAACATGTTTGCAGTTCCGTTTATTTTTTATGAAAATCTAAGTAAAAACAACCAATGTCAAAGGGTTATAATTTTTTCTCTGTCGAACCAAATATATCACAAAATTTAAAAACTGATCATAGGTCAAGCTAAAGTAATACCTTTATTGATAGTAGCTTTAAAAAAGGAGAAAGAATAATATTGACTTAAGTTATTATTATTAACATTGGTGATTTTTAATAAAAACTCTTCAATTATTGTTTACAAACAAAAATATAAAAATCTGTGAAAATTTTATTTATTAACCTTTTAATAAAAAATGAGAAAAATGAAGTAAAAAACAATTTATTTACAAATAAAAAATATATATACAAATCCTAAGAATATAAAAGTACTGATTTATTTTCCTGTAGTGGATGAAGAGGTTTCTTTAACAATATAGCCAAGTGTACATCAATATTTACGCATTTTGATAAATTAGAGCCTTTCCAATAACACTGAGTAGATGTTACAGATGGTTCCTCACTTCTTCTATGAAGCCACATATTTACAACCAACTGAAAAAAATAAAAGGGTTAGATATGCAGTTACAAAATAACTATATAACCAGCTACAAAATGCCTTTATTTTATGTAACAAGACGAGCAGAGCTTTACTAGCTCTGAACGAATCCAGTAAAGAACCTCGGATTTTCAAAACAATCTCACCACATTTTCACATTTTTGAAATATTATAGAGCTTTTCGTAAAAAACTGCTTTTTTTAAAAATACAATTTTTTGTTTAAACAGCTATGTCTCATTTTAGGCTATTGAGTATTATAAAATAAAAAATTACGGGATGCTTTGTTAGCTTCAAACGAATCCAGCAGAGCACCCCAGTTTTTTTTTAAACCACACCACGTTTTTTGGCTCCTACAATATTATAAAATATTCAAAATTTGGCATTTTAAAAAAAATTCGCAATTCCTTGCTGACTTCAAAGTTTTTTTCTGAAAACAAATGTACTTACCACATTTTTAGGATTTTAAAACAGCCTAAACATGTGTCATAAGTAGTTGTTTTTATATATAAAAAAAAAAACAAATTAAAAAGCTGAAGTGTCCTGCTGACTTTGTTCCAACAAAGCACCCTGTATTATTTAAAAATAGCAATATTTTTAGTAAAGTTTTACAATATTTCAAGAGTCTAAAAATATTCTAAAAATGGGGTGTGGTTTTTAGAAAAAAGCTTTAAAAAACCGAATTGCTCTGCTGGCTTCTTTAGAAGGTTAGCAAGCACCATGTATTTTTAAAAATATAATATTTCAAGTGCATAAATATATGGTGTTGCTGTTTTTACAGAAAAAACTTTATACAACAGAGGTGCTTTGCTGACTTCGTTCGAAGCTATAGAGCATTTTAAGTTTTGCAAAAAACGAGGAGCATAAAATTTTTGAAAAGGGTATAAAAATAGCCTAAAAATATGGCATATTTTTTAACTCAAAATTTCATAGGTACTCTGCAGCATTCTTTGGTATCATAATTATTACTAGGTTCACTAACAAAATCTGTTTCTAGATTATTTTAACACTTGCTGCGATTACAAAAAATGTCAATATGTCAAAATTAGAAAAAAAATATTTATAGGAATAAAGGGCCTTATACACTGTTTATTATATGTAATATAAAAACAAAAAAGCATAATAAATATTACAAACCTTGACATGCATCATATCCTAAGCATATTGTGCACTAAAAATTTCATTTTTGTTAATTACAACAACCACATCAGAAGGTTTTTGCCGTACTTTATGTTTAGGTGTAATTTGTCTCCTTCTCTCTTATGGAAAAAGAAATTATCCCCATATTCTTGCTTGGCAGATCTAAAAATAAAACCTGAGATAAATATTATGTTTTACTTGCTCCATATAAACTGTAACTACCTACTATTAAAACAAAGTCTTACCTTTCTGACTTTTGTAAACTGAGTATTGTTAAAAAATGCAGTAATCATCTCGGTAATCATATTTTCGTTTACAATGGGTAAAACACTTGATTTAAGTTTTATAAATCCAGCTGATTCATATTAATAATAAAATTAAACCAAAACAAAAAACTAAGGTTAGGTGTTAGGTGGTGTCAATTTTAATGTCACTTAGATGTGCGCAACACTTCGACATTCTGTGTGTCGGTTTGTTCGTTGGTTTAGTTTTGTATAACAAAAAAAACTTCGACACAAGATGATTGGTCAATTCCCGATGACGTATAATTTCAAATTTTAAATTTCAATTGGGCTTAATTTAAAAACTTTTGGCTTTTTTAACGAACTGACTATTTAGAATAACTTGTATAGCGACTAACTATTACAATATAATTTATAAAACAGCATATCTCACATGTGAACATGGCCCATTGTTTTGTAAACATTTTATCAAGGGTAAATTTAAATATAAAATTTCAGTTTACAAAAAATATATTATTTTTTATTCAAATGTAATAAGCTATATTTATAAAAAAAGTCTCAAATGATTACACTGTTAATATTGTTTATAGGTATGATAATTATTTTATATGTGAATCGTAATGTGTATGGGGCGAGGTAAAATATGCCCATCTGTACTGTTATGGTAGGCGACGAAAATTGAAAACCGACTACAGCGCATCCCCACTTCAGACAAATTAGATTGCTGTGACTGTACATGATAATTAAATATGTTGTTTAATTTGCAAAAAACAGGTAATTAATCTGTACCAAAGAATACATACCCAAGAAGCGAAACTAAATGGGCGATTCATGGACAAAAAACTGCCAAGTTTTCTCAGTGTTTTAGAGGTGGTTTAACGTCAAATATAGCTGTCAATTTATGTAGAGCAACGTTTGGTATATTATTATTAGCGTTTTGTGAAAACTGCAGTATAGTTAAGTATTGCATTTAACTAAGTAGTAATTAGAAATTAGATAGTTTTAAGATTTGTTTTTACATAAGTAAAATACATTGCGCTACGTAAATTTTAATGAACATTTTTGCATCCGGCTGTAAATGTTTTATTTTTAAAATTTCTAAATCAGTATTACCTTTAATGATAATTTACGACTAACGTATTATGCATCATTTAATTTCTTAGTCTTTTATTTAAAATGTTTTTTTTTAAACTATTTGAATTAAAACAGTAAACAAACAATAATTAAAATATCTGACAAACTCATTCCGAGGAACCAAGTCATTGCAGCTATTTCAGGATGCAATCGAAATGCATGCAGCTACCTACAGTACTTCTGGATATGTAACGTGTGGAGGGTGGGTTACTCCATGCACTTAGGCCTTACTAGGCCCATTGTGTATCCTCCTAAGATCATAGGCACCTCCTGACTACAGATTGAACGTAGGTGACAACGAGGCCAAGAGGTTCTTCTCTTATATTGGACGGTGTTAGCCAATACTCGCCGAAAACAAATCTTCAAATAAATAAGAGCGTCAGGCAATCATAGATGATATGCTCAATGGTCTCATCTTCTTGTTCGCATCCCCTGCAGGGTGCAGATTATGACAGCCCTATTATATGGAGATGCTTCCGTACTTGGCAATGACCAGCCCAAATACCTGCAATCAGGCGCAGATTCTGTCTAGTCATAGTGAAGTATTTGTTTGCTGTAGTGTTGTCAGGATAACTTAGAAGCTTCCTGGCAACCCTGCAGTTTCTGGTTTTCTCCTATCTTTCCTTGAATTTCACAAGAGAATGTTCTTTAATTAGGTCTGTCACTACCTATGTTGTTAGTTCAATAGAAGGGCCAGGTCCAAAAAGTATTTGGTTAACTGCCTTCTTGGCTAGTCAATTAGCACCATATTGTTGCTGCATACTCTTGCCACAGCTTCGTAACATTCTAGTACTAACCCTGAGTAAATTCGTAGTCTGTTCAGGGTAAGTAGTGCTTATCTGCTATCTGTATAGATGAGCGTGTTCCTACCAGTGATATTGTTTCCGGTGATTTCTTTTGCTGTCATGACAATCTCCGTGAGCTTGGTTTGAGCTACACTGCTCATAGCCCATTTTATGTTGAGGTTCAATGAATTGGAGTATATTCCACATCCTGAGCCTTGTTTTGATTTAGAACTGACGGTGTAGATATGAATCATACCTGCCATTTCCGGTTCTTCTATTTAAAACATCAGTTTCTATCCCAACCGTGCAGAGGCGTGTCATTGTCATCAAAGATACCTCCTTGATATAAATATCAAGGGGAGTGAGACAAAGAACGACTTCCATGGTGTGGTTTTCATGACTCCTGTTATGTTGAGACAACTGCACCGTATATAAGCATAGGTCTTATGATGGCCATGTAAGTCCATGTGACGACTCTGTGGGAGAACCGCAGGTGCTCCCCACGGTTCGGCTGTATTGTTCATAAACAATATATGATCTTTTGACTCTATTTTCTAAGTGTGAGTTCCATTTTAACTTGTTATCAAAGGAGCTACCTAGGTACTTCACTTCTGTTGCAAAGTTTTTTTTTATGTTTAAAAGCTCTAGAGGTTTCAATTCAATTTTCTTCCTATTCCTTGTGACAACGACCATTTCTGTCTTCTTGGAATTGATAGACAGTGGATGGTCCTTGCACCACTGGTCCATAATTAAAGACACGAGTGGATAAAGGTGTCATGTCACAAAAAGAATATTTCGAGAAAATCAAATTTAAAGTTTGACAATTGCATTACGATATATGGCTCATGATACCTTCCTATCTGATCAATAGCCATTATTTATCAAAATTGGAAATTAGAACTACCTATCACAAACAAAAAATATAGTATATTTTAAGTATAATAGGCCATGAAAATCATTTTTTGAAAAAATGTGACATGATACATGTATCCACTTGTGTCTTCAATTGTTCTCAAAATTTCCAGGTTATTTGCTTACGCCGAGGGGCAAATCACTCTTTGTAAAAATGTACATGTATTGCCGAATTCATATGATTTCCGCAATCATATGGCGATTTCTGGATGACTGCGGCGATTTCTGGTTGACTGCGGCGATTTCTGGATGACTGCGGTGATTTCCACATGACTTCCGACAGATTTCCCGTAACTGCGGTGATTTATGTATTGACTGCAACGATTTCCCTATTGATTGCGGCAATTTCCCTATTGATTGCGGCGATTAACGTATGGATTGCCAGTATTATTGCAAATTGCACGCATTCGGAAGGATTTCTACGATATTGTATGGATTACCAGTTGGTTTCCAATAAAAGAGCATTAGCTAGGTGTTTCATCAGAAAACCTAAATTTTGTATAGCACATGTATTGGTGCTAAATACAATGCATTGATTTAAAACTAAATGTGTATCACAAATTTATCAATATATCAATAAATCAACTTTTTGTACGTTTTTTATTCATTCGGAAGATCAGTTTTAATTGATGTGATTCACGAAATATAAACTTCTATGTAGGTACTTATATGCCTCCATTATTAGATATCTTTGATATGCCTAAATGAACAAATAGGTACATGTAAATAAAACAAGTTAAATAATTAAGTAATTGGAGGTTTTTTATTTAAAAATTTCATAAAAGTGTTTTTTTAGACGTTTACAAATTTTATCAATGTTTAACTTATCATTTGTTTCTAGTTTAAATGGACCAGATCCAATTAAATTGATGGGTCCGTAAAATATGAATTTATTTTTAACAATTTGAATGTCGTCTTTTTTTGGCCATAAATATTCTTCAAGTTCGGAATTTAAAATTTTTATTTTACTAGTGGTTTCATCAATTATTTGAACAATCCGACCTATGTACCACGACTCGTAAAGAGCTGCGTAATATTGTTCGATCCTAATTAAAATGCCATTGATATTTTTCTGGAGCAAAGTATTTTCACCGGTAGTTTTTTCACTTTCTGTTACATCTTTGTCATTGTAGTTATTTGGTATTTTAGCTGTTTTTTTCTGGACTGGATTTTTTTTTTTGTTATTTAGTACTGCTGAGGATGTAGCTTTTACACGAAGTAATCTGTCAGTTGACAAGCGCCCGCCTTTAGTGGAAAATAACCAACAAAGCTTATTTTTTTTACCTTCATTTTTTTGTTGTTCACAATTATGTTTAAAAATGAAGTATCAGAATCACTTTGTGTCGTAATTTCGAAAATCCTTTATATTAAGATCTTTCAATCCATAAAAAATGCTCATTTCATTATCTATATCATATATGGAAACTTAAGTTTAAAATTTAATGTTTTTTACTTTATCCGTTTTTGATTTTTCTTCAAAATTCGAAATTTACACATTTTCTTAAATATCTCGAATACGGTCCATTTTAGAGAAATTATGTATAGAACAAAAATTATACAGAATTATATTACAAACAACTTTTATTTGAACAATTTTTATAAAAAAATATTTTTTTTTACAGTTTGTCAAATTTCTCGAATACGGACCAAATTTTGTATAGAACAAATTATAGATAATAATATTGTAAGTAACTTTTATTTGAAAAAATTTCTTCTCCAAACATAAATAACAGATATATTCCATAAAATATAAAAATGATGACTATAAAGTACCCTCCAAATGTTCCGACTCTGCACAAAATCTAATCAGCTAATTGGACGCCGGAATAAAGCTTATGTTTAAAATTTGGTGTTTTTCTTTGTATCCGTTCATGAGTTATCGAGGATACAGACACACACACAGACATCATCACGAAAATAGTCAAAACAGATTCAGGATACCCCAAAACATAAAAAACCGTCGAAAATTCGATGTCGAAAAAAATCATGATTCCTATACTTTCCTTATCTGTAAACAGATAGGAAAGTAAAAATACATTTAAAACCCTAATTAAAACGTGTATCACCCCAACCCCCATAAAATACCAACAATTTTGTTATACATTAAAAAAAAAACTAGATGAAAAGGGACAATTTTCGACCACCTTGTAAAATCTTGTATACAAGTAGATTTAGTGTCTAAATTTATCCTAAAAAAAACCTTCAAATTCCAAAATGTAAATTTAACTTAATAGTTCTTGCCTCAAAATGCACAGAAGGACCCTTTCGATAAATGTAAACTGCAATTTCTTTACACAAAATGGTTTAGATGGCTTAATCAAAGCACCCTACATCAACAATGGCTAATTGGTTAATGTCACCTTACTGAGCGCGATTTTTAACGATTGCTAGTGATTGCTCAGTGACTGCTAGAGAATTCGGGCGACTGCAAGGGAATTCGGAATGACTGCGAGCGAATTCGGAACGACTGCGGCGATTTCTTAGCGATTTTCACTGATTTTGATGAGACTGCGGCGATTTTCAATGGGATTGCGGACATTTTGTACACGTATTGCGGGAGTGATTTGCCCCTCGGCTTACGCTATTGTGTAATGACTGTCACTACTTGTAAGTACAATAATGATACTCATTTTGTTATTAAAATAATCTATTTTTCAAAAAGAACATAGTAAGAATTGTCTGTATGCCATTGTTACCTTAATGTGTTCAATTCTTATGAACCAAACGACAAAAATTGATTAATGTTCATACGTTTCCCAGTGTATTAAGTTCCCATGCTTTAGTACATACAAAAACTCATTCAGTTTCGCTTCTTGGGTAGGTATTCTTTGATCTGTACAGACAGATCTTACTGTCATCAAGCCCATATACTTAATGTATTACTAATAATTAATATTTAATAAATGACCAAAAAAAGTGAGGAAAATGACACCCATCGCACTATTTAGTCTTATGGGAAGTGCCTTATATCACACACGTGTGAATAAATTTTGTTTTCCACACGTGTGTGAATGTAAATCTACTACGCATAAGTTGTCAAATAAGTCAAACGTCTAATTACTATTTTGATATAAATTTTAATTGTTAACATTATTTTTTAAAAATAGATTTTAAATATTACTTTTTCACAAATTATTAAAAAAAGTATATAACTACTTTGCTTTTTCCGGGTTCATATAAATATTGGGGTGATTTATTTCCGCAAAATATTAATCTACATATAGAAAAAAAAAAATTCTCACTAACTTAAAAAAAATTCTCACCAAGTGTGAGCTCTTAATATCAATTTTAAGTACTTACTATTTAAATTTAAAGTTTTTCCATTTAAAATGCATGTAAAAATAGTAGTTTACCTAACAAGTGCGGAAAGTGATACTTTTTCGTACGTGTTAGGTACACTATTTTTTCTACTAGCTTGCGGAAAACACCCAAAAGTTAACATAAAGAAACATTTATTATTAAATACATATAATAATAATAATAATAATCGTCTTTATTATTTTCAAAATACAATATATTATAAAATACATATTTACAATTATACTCGTGAAAATAAAGGGCGAAGTTCATTTTTTCTACTGAAGAGCTCAGTAAGATAAAATGTTCTTCCACTTAACCCAACTAAAGTGTCTATATGTTTGATATTTATTACAGAAAACAAAATAAAACATGTATTAATAGTAAAAAATAAAATAGATTTTGTGAGGATAGATTTTGTGAGGATGGTGTATAACAGAGATTAGATACATTGTTTATTAAATAAGAGGACTTTCAGCTTAGATTTAAATGCGAAGATACAAAGATTTTTTAAATTTCCAGGATCAGAGTTACGTAACTTAAATATTTGATATTTAAATGATCGTCTAAAAAATTCTGTTCGAAACGGTGGTGGCGTCAGTAAACCTTTAAATCTTAAATTTAAGTTATGTACATCTGTTCTAAAAGTTATTTTATTATATAGATACATTGGAGTTTTATACATAATAAGTTTGTGATGGAGGGTAGAAGCATGGTGGATCCTTCTATATTCCATGTTCAACCACCCAACTTCCCCTAAGTTTATATGTTATTCTTTGATGCCTTTCTATGTTATAAATTAGCCTTAGACAACAGTTTTGAATTTTTTGAATTTTATTTTTATAAGTGGTAGTTAAACTTGGACCATAGACGGCGTCCGCAAAATTGAAATGCGATAGTACTAACGTTTTACAGAGGGTTGTTTTAATATTTTAAGGCGGGAGATTACGGTTACCATATATTAATTTTATTGAGCTATATGCACGCTGAATTAGCTTATTAACGTGTTTTTCGAATCTTAGATCCGAGTCAATAATGACTCCTAAATTTTTAGCTTCATTAACTAGAACTAATTCTTTATTATTAATTTTAATATTTAGGGGGAGTTGTACTCGAGTACGACTTGAGTTAGTACCAAAAAGCATTAGGTTAGATTTTGTAGGATTGATCATTAAACAATGCTCAGATGCTGCCTCAATAAAAGCATCCAACTCTTGATTTATTAATGCACAAGCATTTTCTGATAAATGAGGAGGGAAACTGTAATAGATCTGAGTGTCGTCAGCATAAAGATGAATTTTACATTTGTCTAATGAACCTTTTAATTTTGAAGTATATATAGCGAAAAGTAATGGCCCTAAAATGGAGCCTTGAGGCACTCCTTTCTTAAGAGTCAAATATTCGGACTGAATAGAATTAATTTCAACGCATTGTTTGCGATGTTGTCAAAAACTGTGGATAAGCAAATTAGCAGTATTGGAAAACCCTAAATTTTAAGTAATAAATCATAGTTTATAGTATCAAATGCTCTGCTAAAATCTAACAATACCAAGAGTGTACATTCACCTTTGTCTATTGAGGTGATGATATCATCAACAATATGGAGTAATGCCGTAGTGCAACTGTATCCTTTACGAAATCCAGATTGAACTGATGGCAATAAAGAGAAATCTGTCAAGTGTTGCCTGATTTGTACCTCAATAGCTCGTTCCAAAATTTTAGACAGCGTCGGTAAAATACTTATACCCCTCAGATCTTTAAACTCAGTAGGATTCTGTTTTTTCGGCAAAACTTTCACTATAGCTTTTTTCCAAACAGTAGGAAAAATGCTATTCACTAAACAAAAGTTTATAATATGCGTAATATATGGTACTATAATAGGACCACATAACTTGATTAGCCTAGCATTCAATCCATCACATCCCATTGCATTTGATTTTATTTTGCATATATATATATTATTAAAAACAAACATGTCATCAACCTCTTTAAACTTAAATGTAGAATCGACAATGCTACTAGAGCTATAAAAATTTAACAAATGTTGAGGAGAGTTAATATTTGGTACATAATTAATTAAGAAATTATTGATGTTATTGGGATTTCTTATGCTCTCAGGAATATCACAAGTTTTATCTGCAATAAAATTATTAGTTCTTAGTGTGCGCCATAAGTCTTTGGAATTGCAATTATTGAATCTCTGTAAAAAATAAGCTCTTTTTTCCCTTTTTATTGCTTGATTTGTATAATTTCTTAAATTCCTATAAAATTGTAAATGTGCATGTGAATTAGAATGATTAAATTTTCTCAGTGCCTTATCCCTTTCTTTCATCATCTGTTTAATCGTAAACGTTAACCAGGGTGCGTGTTTTTTCGTAATTTTAGATGTAACTATGGGAGCATGTCTGTCAAAAATGTTCAATAAACAATTATTAAATAAATATGATACTTTATCATCTACGCTTTCTTGGTCAAACACTCCAAAGAAAGATGTGTTTCGCAAGTCATATTGAAAGAGATCATCATCAAAGTTTTTAAAGCATCTGTAGGTATATAATTTAGGTGTCACTTGCTCTCTCATATTAAGCTTATAATGAACCATGGAGTGATCGGAGATAGCATGCTGAATTACACCCTTATCCATTACAGTTTCCTCTCGAGTTATAATATAATCAAGTAAAGTTGCTGATGTACTAGTTATCCGCGTAGGAACATTTAAAATTTGAGCTAAACCAAATGCTTCAAGAATATTATTGAATTTATGGAACACCGTATTTTTATTAAGAAAATTTAAATTAAAATCCCCTAAACATACTAATTCATCAACAGTTGGAAAAATAGTTCCCAGAATATCTTCAAATTCATCCAAGAAATCATTTTCATTTTGTTCATGAGGTTTGTAAATAACTCCTATAGCTATTTGCCTTTTTTTATAGTTACTTTTATCCATAATTGTTCCCAATTATTGCCTTCATTTTTTACTATTACATCACAATTAAATTTATTTTTTACGTAAATACACAATCCTCTACCTCTTGCATTTCTATCTCCTCGATACATTTTATAACCATCTATTTGTAAAATATCATTAGTGACAGTAGTGAAAAGCCACGTTTCACAAATCATAAAAACCTCAAATGAATAAAGATCCAATAAACTTTTTACATCGTGAAGAGATGGTAATAAAGATCTTGCATTCAAAAATCCTATACTAAAATAAGCCATAAGTATTAATATACAAGTAAATAAGGACAATTCTTATTTATTTAAAAACGATTCAAAGTAACCTCACAAAAAGTATTTAAGTTTCAAGAGAAATGAAAAACTAATACTTAACAGAGATTTTATCTATCCTATCAGTTTTGCAAAAAGAAACAATTGAAATTTGAAAGTCAAGTAGTTGTGGGAGCAGCAAACTGCACATATAATGCCACATTTAATCCACAGAAATTAATTATATTCTAGGCACTGATATTTAACCAAATAAAATAAAATTAAATCATAATTCTTAATATATATACCTAATTATAGTCAATCGGTTATAAAGCACATCTATCCGGTGATACCAATCGCATTAACATCATGCCATTCCTTAATCTTCTTAACAACGTCGCTTCCATTCGATTTGAAAAAAATTTCACCATTATTTGTCCAGATTTTACCATTCTTGTTGACCTTTTCTATCATAGCTTTAAATATTTGTAATTTATCAGGAGTTAAATCTTCCCTAATGATGATATTGGTTCCTTTTAAGAGCTTTTTATTATTAAAAAGCACCTTTTTGGTATGAACTGAGCAAAACTGGACGAGAATTGGTTTAATATTATTTTTATCGGCCGTTTTCATACGAAAGCAACAATTTATATTAGATTTGTCAAGTGCAACGTTTAATTTGGAATTAATTATTTCTAAAATAATGTCAATATCACTGTTTGTTTTGTTATTTATTTCTCGTACACCATAGAATATGACATTTTTAGACCTTCTAAGCTGATCATACAATTTTTGTTTATTTTCCAAATTTTTTATTTTATCTTCAATAATTTGTATCCTAGATTTCAAACTGTTATATCAACAAATTATAATAATATTTAACGTGCAGTTTGCAGCATTCTGCAAATTAATTGCAGAGACTAAAATGTTTTTCAATGAAGTCAGATTTCGGTTTTCCACTGCTTTGTCAGCACTAATTGTTGCAACCATGGCGATGGGAACTTGGCTGGAAGAGGTAATTTTGGAAGGCTTTACTGGTGACAGCTGCTGACTAGTGGAAGGGCCAGGCGACAGCGTTATTGAAGTTTAATATTTTATTCGATAGGCCTTTTTGGAAACTTGGTAAGCTTTCTACATAACCTTCTGCGACGCTAGAAGATTTCCAACCTCCGAGGCGTTTAATATTTGTTATTCCTTCTCCGGAATCGGCAAGAATTGTAGCGGCGGAACGTCGGAAACTGTAGCCCGTATATAATTCAGGATTTGGAAGTTTCAGATAACTTGCAATCTCTGATGGCATTTTTCCGAAGGTGTCTATTCCGATACATTGTACAGTGCAAGTTCCTTTCTTATATTTCACGAAAAATCGCTTATGTGGGGTTTCAGGCTTTCTTAAACTCATACTTTCTGAACAAATTGAGCAATTTTCCATTTTCAGCTTCCTCAGAAATCGCAAAGCTTCTGAAAGAGTGGTTTTTTGTGTCTGGGATATTTATCAATAAAATATTTCCTTTGTCATCAATATGATCTAAAGACATCTTTGTTAATTCTTCTCGCCTACATGTGCCCGCCAAACTAAAAATCGTAGCGACTTTTATATAAAGATAAATTTTGTCAGGCGCTTCATTTGTAAACTTAAAAATTTCTTCTTTTGAGAAAATGTTTGCCTTTTTTGTATTGTTTTTTATATATACCGTGACCTTGAAAAACTTACTTAAATCGACTTCTTTTTTGAGTTTAATTACACTTTTTAACATTGAGTACCTGGACTAAAGAGTGTTCGGCTTGCATGTTTGGGAAATTTCAGCGAAATAAGCCAAAAAAACGTCTTCTTTAAAAGTTTTAATTCCCTTATTCTGGCACCAGTTTTCAAACAAAATATATTCCTTTTCATACCTATAACGGGATTTTGATCCAAGTTTGCGGTTCTAGCCGCTTCCAGAACTGACTCTGGCAAATCTTCGTCTGAAAAATCCATGAAAAATTATCTTCTAGAAAAAGATGCGACGGTAAAATTGGTTTTGACAAGGTAGTGTTTTGACTGACAGGTTTATTTTTTCTTTGTTGCTATGGTGATTGAAAGTGACAAATAAAATGTTTATTATTATTTGACATTCATTTGATGAGGACCATTAAAAAATTATTGAAACATACGTTTCTTTTTATTAAAAATTATAGCAGAATTCTAATCAATTTCTTAATTTTTCAGTCATTTTGTAAATTACAACCATACAAATATATTAAAGTTGAAGGTGGCAGCCATGTGTGAGTTATATGTTCAAAAAAGAGGTAAATAAAACAAGGGTGGTCCTTAAGATCTCACAAGAGTAATTTAATACGACCGGTTTCGAGGAGATCAGATCCTCATCATCAGGTATGGTCTAAAATAGATAGGTAAAAACGAATGAGCTCATAACTAATAAAGTGGGTTTAAAAAATTATAAAAGGTATCAAATATCAAGCACTCACCCGTATTACTCATCTATTTAAGACTAAGCTTAGAGATTATCACAGGGTCGGTGTAAAAAACAAGTATGCGAGTATTTTTTAAGAAATGCATAAAAAATGCATAAAAAATGCATAAAAAATGCATACAAAATGCATAAAAAATGCATAAAAACAGTAGTTGCAACAAAAAGTTAATGTCAAAACACAAGTAGGTCTAAAACTATTAATTAAAATTATTAAAATATTTCACGAACGGACAAACATTAAGACAAAACAAATTTAAAACTTTTTAAACCCTACAAGAAATAAAATGAGCTCTTAGAAAACATGAAGTGTTTATAATTCTGAAGAATCTGAAGGTATAATTTTTTATTTTAGATTAAAGATACTAATTAACCCCCTCTAGATATAAATAGACGAATATCAAGGATACTCATATCAACGAGACCGATATGCTAATTTTATTAGATGTGTCGAACCTTTTTACTAACATCCCTATTCCAGAAGTCTTGTCTTTGATTAATTCTTTTTTGTCAAATTCTACTTTATCAGATTTAGAACTGATTGAATTCACCAATCTACTTAAAATATGCTTAGATCAAAATTTGTTTGTGTTCAATGGAGACATTTTTTCACAAAAAACTGGTTTAGCTATGGGTTCCCCTTTGAGTCCCATATTGGCAGACATATTTATGCATAACTTTGAAAAAGACAATATCTTAGATAACAATAATTTTTGCCAATCAATCAAATTTTACTATAGATATGTGGATGATATTTTAATACTATGGACTGGTAACAAAGACTCATTGAATGATTTCTTGTCTCATGTTAACACTCTACATACCAACATTAAGTTTACTTTAGAAACCGAAGTAGATAAATCTATAAACTTTTTAGATTTAAATATATCCCATAACAATGACTCCAAATTAAGTTTTGATATCTATAGAAAACCCACTCATACAGGAGTAGTAATAGATCATTTGTCTAATCACCCCATATCGCATAAATTAGCTTCCTTCAATTATTATTTAGAACGTCTATTACGAGTACCTTTATCCATTGAAAACTACAATAGAGAACTTAACACAATAAAAAACATAGCTCATCTACACAATTATGATCACAGTTTAATCGATAAAATGTTGAGAAAAAAACAAAATAGAATTATTCAAAATACAACATTTATAACTAACCCTATACCTGTAGAGGCTAGCATTAGCAAGTATATGTCACTTACCTATATTGGAAATATTTCTTATAAAGTCTCCAATATCCTCAAAAATCACTTCAAAATTTCTTTTAAATCCTCCAACTCAATTAGTAACTTTTTCATCAAGAATAAAGATAAAGTGGACATCATGGATCAACCAGGCATATATGAACTCAGTTGTAAGTCTTGCCCAGCCAAATATGTAGGTAGAACCTTTCGTAATTTTAGGACTAGACTTAAAGAACATTTAAGATGTTTGAATACTGCCACAACCGGCTTCTCACATTTTGCCACCCATCTAGTAGAGTCCAATCACGATTTTGACTCAGGGGATGGCTTTAGGGTACTCCACATTTGCCACAACAAGTTGATATTGAATAATTTAGAGAACCTAGAAATATTTAGATTAAGAAAAAGTACCAATGCATTATCACTAAACTCACAAGTCTTTTCCGAATCCACACCCACGTTCTCAGTTCTTTTTTAAAAATCTACGTTTTCCCTTAAATTACCCCCC
This sequence comes from Psylliodes chrysocephalus, assembly GCA_927349885.1. NCBI lineage: Eukaryota > Metazoa > Arthropoda > Insecta > Coleoptera > Chrysomelidae > Psylliodes > Psylliodes chrysocephalus. The sequence continues at coordinate 23,927,615 of OV651829.1, read as the reverse complement.
TTTTACTTTAAAATCTCCCTATGAAATTCTATTGACTTTAATTATTAGTTATACTTATCTTATCTATTCCCTATTTTTACTCTGTCTCCATTTCCATTTTCATTTTTCAGCACATTACTTCAAAAAACAACTAACCAAATCAATAGTTTTCTCTTTTTTTCGTTTTCTCTTTCTTTCTTTCCTTTAATACCACTTTCCTTCCTTTTTCCGTTGATATGTTACCTCGTATGTTACCAACTTCTTAATTTGAACATTAAGTACTTCTAAAAATTATTTTCCGACGCTAATGCTAGACTCTACGTGTAACAATAATAATTAATTTATTTCATTTTGTTTATTATTACATACAAATTCAAATAATTCATTTTAAAACCTATATTATTAATTAAGAAACATTTATTTCTCCAACGCCATCTATTAGCCGATGTCAAAATATTTAAATCTGACAACCTCTAAACTGTTTTTCTTAAATATTAGAATTGTTAATTCGTCAATTTATATCTAGAGGGCGTTAATTAGTATCTTTAATCTAAAATAAAAAATTATACCTTCAGATTCTTCAGAATTATAAACACTTTATGTTTTCTAAGAGCCCATTTTATTTCTTGTAGGGTTTAAAAAAGTTTTAAATTTGTTTTGTCTTAATGTTTGTCCGTTCGTGAAATATTTTAATAATTTTAATTAATAGTTTTAAACCTACTTGTGTTTTGACATTAACTTTTTGTTGCAACTACTGTTTTTATGCATTTCTTAAAAAATACTCGCATACTTGTTTTTTACATCGACCCTGTGATAATCTTTAAGCTTAGTCTTAAATAGATGAGTAATACGGGTGAGTTCTTGATATTTGACAACTTTCATAATTTTTTAAACCCACTTTATTAGTTATGAGCTCATTCGTTTTTACCTATCTATTTTAGATCCATCACCAGATCTCGATCAAATTTATATAAAATCTCCACTGAGATACCCCTATTCTAAAAAAAAAAAAAAAAAAAAAAAAAAAAAAAAAAAAAAAAAAAAAAAAAAAGACAAGGTGGTAAAGAATTATCGATAAACATACGTAAAAAATGAAGAGTTTGAGGATTTTCTCATGGACCCAATTAATAGATTTGACCAAATTATTATGCGACCACCCCTAAAGTACCCCCTTTCTAACAAAAAAAAAAGAATCATTGAAATCGGATAACGTGGTGAAGAATTATCATTGTACATACGTGAACAAAAATATTCCGACGAATTGAAAACCTACTCCTCTTTTGAAGTCGGTTAAAAAGATTATTAGCCTTTTTCCTGGGAAGATTTAAAAAAGATCCGCTAGGGGCAGCACCGGTGGGGGGTACATATGTTTTGAATTCTCTATTGACAACAACGTCAAACGTATAGATTTATAATGGAAGATGATGTACCTGGAGCGAAATTGAAATTTGCAAAAGTGCAAGAAAATCTTGTCCGGGACTTAAAACGATGGCTTGCATATCGTGGCTTAACCGTGTCAGGTAATAAAAATGTACTAGTTGAAAGGTTAGTTGGTTTATAAATTTTCACGTAGTCATTCTAATGTTGAAAATTTTGTAATTTTAAATGAACTATGTTATTTTTTTATATATGTAATAATTGAAGAATGCATTGCAAATGGTAATGATAAAAAAATTTTCAATGGAATTGATGGTGGTAAACGTCTAACGGATAAACAACAACTCATTAAATTACTCAATCTAACTCTACCAAGTTCAACATCCTGCACTTTTCCTACTACAAACGGGGCAAATTTTCCATCCCAAGCTATCCCTCGTTCTTTTTGCTATGCTTTGATGTATTGTATACACAATTAAAAAAAAGTTTAAGTTTATTATTTACTGATATAAAATATAACCTCTTTAAATAAACAATTACTAACCTTTGAATCTGTCGCTGGCAATGGATTTGGGTTTTCTATTGTTGGTCCATTTGAATTAATAAAATGTCTTGTACAAATAAAAGTATGTTTTTTTATTTTTTTAACTGTTAAATCTGCCCTTCGTGATAAATGCATCCACTCCCAACACTTTTTTTGTCAACGTGTGGTTTTATAAAAGGCACAAATTTTACACAATCTTGCTTGTAACGACTGTCAGACGTACAATTAGCAAACGCACAATGTTTTGTAGTCATGACAATTTGTTTTTTTATTTTTTTTTTTATCACAATATTTATTTATTCTAATAATAATAAAACGTACGATTGACGTAGTTGTCAATAGAGAATTCCAAACATTTGTACCCCCCACCAGTGCTGCCCCTAGCGGATCTTTTTTAAATATTCCCAGGAAAAAGGCTAATTAAATTAGATTTCAAATTCCATTGTTGCTATTGTAAAAGTTTCATTTGAGTCCCTAAAATGCGTAGTTTTAGTCTACATGGTGTAAAAAAAATTATAACGGATAATTTTTACTTTCCTATCTGTATACAGATATAAGGAAAGTATAGGAATCATGATTTTTTTCGACCTCGAGTTTTCGACGGATTTTTACGTTTTGAGGTCCCCTGAATCCGTTTTGACTATTTTCGCGATGATGTCTGTGTGTGTGTGTGTGTGTCTGTGTGTCTGTGTGTCTGTGTGTCTGTGTGTCTGTGTGTCTGTGTGTCTGTGTCTCTGTGTGTGTGTGTGTCTGTATAACGCATAACTCATGAACCGATACACAGAAAAACACCAAATTTTAAACTTAAGCTTTGTTTCAGCGTCCAATGAGCTGATTAGATTTTGGGCAGTGTCGGAACATCTGGGGGGGTACTTTATAGGTGGTCATTTTTATATTTTATGGAATATATCTGTTATTTACATTTGGAGAAGAAAATTCTTCAAATAAAAGTTACTTCTAATATAATTATCTATAATTTTTGTTTTATGCAAAATTTTCCTAAAATGGTCCGTATTCGAGAAATTTGACAAAATGTAAAAAACATAATTTTTTATAAAAATTGTTCAAATAAAAGTTGTTTATAATATAATTTTCTATAATTTTTGTCCTATACATAATTTCTCTAAAATGGACCGTATTCGAGATATTTGAGAAAATGTGTAAATTTCGAAATTTGAAAAAAACTCAAAAACGGATAAAGGAAAAAACATTAAATTTTAAACTTAAGGTTTATTTCGGCCTGACGTAAAATGATTAGATTTTGGACAAAGTTGGAACATCTGGGGGGTACTTTATGGGAGGCCGTTTTTATATTTTATGGAATATATCTGTTATTTATGTTTGGAGAAGAAAATTGTTCAAATAAAAGTTACTTCTAATATTATTATCTATAATTTTTGTTTTATGTCAAAATTTCCTGAAATGGTCCGTATTCGAGAAATTTGACAAAATGTGCAAAATTCTGATTTTTATGAAAATTGTTGAACTAAAAGTTGTTTGCGATATCGATTTCTATAATTTTTGTTTATACATGATTTTTCTAAAATGGTCCGTAATGGAAAAGTGCTAAATTTAAATTTTTCTGTATTTTCGTTTTCAATGAATATCTATAGAAAAATGTTTCGAGGTAGATGTATGTGTAAAATGTATATATTTAGTTTATCCTCTAAACATTTATAGAGATGCTGCAATAGGTTGTACAAAATAACCGGAAAATGCCTATAATAACTAGATAGGAAAGTCATGTGTTGGACACATCAGATTTTTTGAAATGTTTTCCTTTGTTTTCAGAATGTCGCGTTTGAGGACTAACAGTACGTGTGGTGTAAATGGAGGACCTAGTTTGGCAGATTTCTTGACGGCACGCTCTTCGGGCTTACTGGAATCTGAATCATGGGCCGTTCTATGTCAAGCTGTTCAAGCTCTGCAAGATCTATTTTTGTCAGGTACGTACCGTCACAAGTTTAACAAAAAATACTAAACATAATAACGAAGAATTGTTTGAATTTCTCAATGTTTTCCATTTGTAATGTTTATCTGCGAAACTGCATTTTTAAAGACCTAAAAAATGTATTTAAAGGTCTTGCTATTTATGATTTATTATTTTTTTATTAATACTTTTGTATTGAATCATTAGTATAAAAATTGTACTTGGAATTTCGTGTTAAATGTTGGTTTTTGTTGCTTTGATATTTATCCGCGGAAACGCTTGACTTTAAAAACCTAAAAACTATGTTTAGAGGTATTGCTATTTAATGAATTTTTATTTATTTGATCATCGGTAGTAGTGTATTGAATTGTTGGTATAAAAATTGTATTTGTTATCTCATGTTAAATTTAATTTTTGCTTTCTTTGTTCTCATAGTCGTTGGACGCCAAAAAAGCCTGACTTTGTTTTAACTAATAACTCAAATTTAATTAATCCATTTTTTTTAATAAGTATACTAATTTTTATTATTTCTATACTTTCATGATACTGAAATACACCTAAACCAAAGATTTTGCCAGATAATATCGAAACTTTAAACGACACCTCTGGGTCGCTTGTCGCGTTCGACAGTTTCAGTCTCGGTCTCCTGTCTTGGTCTCGCCTTCCTAAATGATACCTTTAATAAGAAACACCGAACAATTATAACTTGATTGATAATAAATCATGGGTGCTTTCTATTATACAGTGAGCACCATAAGTCTTACCCCCCTATCTAACTCGTTACTGGAGTCTTGTTAGGAAAATCGCCGAAACACGTCGAATTTTGATTTCTACAATGTACATTTTTCTATGAATTAATTCCATCCCTTACTGGAGGGGAGCAACCCTTTCGAAAAATTTAAATTTAAATGGTGAGTGATAGCTCATTTGAAAGAGGGTTTTATTCTCTGTTCAACCGTGTAAAAAAATTTGAAATTTGCTTCATTAATTCTCGACTAATTGTTGTTTCAGAATAACGGAAATTAACGTAGCACACTCATCCTTAGAATTAAAATTCGGCCCTGAATGATTTCGGTTTTGGTTCAGACGTGAAGTAAGACTTTTTGCCATTAGAAGGTCACTGTTAGTCTAGTTGCTTTCCTATTTTGTGAGGTTCTGTTATTTTTAAACATTAATAAATCAACACGTAATAAAGCAAATTTCAAAATTTTTTGCACGGTTGAATAGAGAATAAAACCCCCTTTCAAATGAGCTATCACTAACCACCCCATGCCGTTTAAATTTTTCGAAAGGGTTGCTACCCTCCAGTAAGGGATGAAATTAAGGGTAAACTAATCATGCAAAAATGTACATTGTAGAAATCAAAAATCGACCTGTCTCGGCGATTTTTCTAACAAGACCCCAGTAACGAGTTAGTTAGGGGGGGTAAGACTTATGATGCTCACTATATAGAATTTGGCTGAAGTGACTGAATGATTATTTAATACAATTTCAATTACTATTCCTTTGCAATGATTATTTAATTTATATAAAAAGTAATATCATCTAAAATCACTAACATTCACCTAATTATATTTGTAAAGATGACTAGGGGCACATCCCAAATACAATCGATTTAAAATAAATTAGTAAAGATAATTAAGATTGGGAGCATGCAAAAGATTGTTGATTTAACTTAATACCTTACAATTTGTGTGCAGCTGAAGGACTAACCTCTATTGCTAATAAATGAGAAAACAAATTTCTCTCATTTGTACCGTACTGAATTTTTATTAGTATCATTTATCACAAAAACAAAAACGTACGCATAATAGTGTTTCATTTAACCTAAGTGCTTCAATTTTAACTAAATTAGACTGTATTAGATGTAGGAGCAATTCTAATATATTTTTTTGTATTAATCTCTTTAGTTCTTCGTTAGTTTCTCTTAAAACTATTTTCATTTTGACTGGCTCTAATTCAACATTCAACAAACTGAAATTCGTTGAATTATTCACACAACCTTGTACAAACATTTCTCTGAAAGGGATTAACAAACGCTTAGACATATTCAATTGCCGCTATATCATGATAATCTGTCGTGGAGTTTAAGCTTTAGCACAAAAATGCTCCCATTGTTTTCAGATCGTCATTCTCCGCGAATTTACATCCTATAGACTATAGAGAGAGCAATGCGCTGATGAAGTCTACATTGTACATGCAAGTTGAATTGAAAATTGAGTCTGGTTGGTGCTCGCCTTAATTTAGTGCAAACAGTAGTAATTTAAAATAAACTTATCTAGAATTAATTATGGTACGGGTAATAGTTTATTAGCTTAACAGCCGATTTTTTTAACTCTAAGTAAAGTTACACGTAGGTTTACTTGGCAGATTAGAAAACTATAACTTAATTAGCAAGAATTACTTTCAACTTTACTTAGAGGTGAAGAAACTGGTAATTACTAGATTTAGGTACCCTTAAAAAAAGGATTAATACATTTTGAATTCAATCCATGAAAAGTTTGTAGAGGACATAAAAGAAGATATAAGTTTTTCTCTAGTATCTAAGGTTTAAAGTAGTTGGGTAGTTAAAATACTAAAATTCCACTAACCTAGCTACAAAGCTAAGGGCGAAGGAGGAAAATATCCCCTTTTGGCTTACCCTTATCTCAAAAACGACGGCTCATTGGGAAAAATGACCGCACGAAAAATAAAAATTTCCTACTTGATTATTTTCATTTCTTTCTTCCCATTCTCGATAATTTTTGAGATAACTGTTAGCGATAATGTTTGTAGCACCGCTACCTTCACTTTTACAAAAAAAAAAAACAGTTAGTGGAAGAAGTTGCAGAACAGTAAATTTTCTTTGAAATAAATGTAGTTAGGCATGCGCGGATACAAGGTGGGGGTAATAGGGTAAGTACCCCCCCCCCCCCCCGAGCTGCTCGAACAAATCCAGAAATTTATTAAATTGTAATCTAAAAACAACGAGATTTTACGAGAAAGCAAAAAAAACAAGATGACGGTGACGAATGAAGAATAGAGAAATACAGGCTGGCGTACAGTATTTTTTGTTATTTTTTAAATAAACGAATGATTCTTTGATAAAATTATCTACCCCCCGAAAAATCTTCCCAGATCCGCGCCTGTATTTAGGTTGTATGTTATGTTGAGAATGGGGTGTTAATACACTGCGACCTAAAATATCTATTGTGTCCCCTTCTGTCGCCACGGCACTAAGGAAATGTCTCAATGCCTATAGCGACCCTTCCAATCCTATTTTCTCAAGGAAGTGTAGGATTTGAAGTGGCTTCAAGTTAGGTAAGTCTCCCTCTTCTATTTGATATCCTCCTAGATATAGTGTTCTTGGATTCTGGAGTGCTACACATTCAGTTAGGATGTGAATGGAGGTTTCGTCCTCCTCCTCACAGAATCTGCACTCACTATCCTCTACTACTCTCAGTTTACTTAGGTATCCTTTTAGTCGGCAATGCCCGATAAGGATCCCTGTTACAATACGTAGCCTGTTCTTGCTCAGGCAGATGCAGGCTTCCGATATTTTTTGGTTATATTCACCCAGAAGTATCTTGGCCTGTCTCAGCCCCAAGAGATTGTCCCAATTATCGGTTCTTCTACTACCCAATTCTTTTTTAATCTCTCCTAATATTATGTTACTGCTGATACCGCAGAACGGCTCAGGTCCTACAAAGGGTGTTTGGGCCCCTTTCCTTGCAAGACTATCTGCAATCTCGTTACCCTGTACCCCGTTATGTCGCCTAGCTCATTCAATTGTTCTAGGCATCTCCAGACCATTTTTGAGCTGATTACGCAAGAACTCAGCGCTTTGATGGCTGCTTGACTATCGGACATGATGATAACCTCTTGTCTATGATAGTTTCTCTCGATGTTAAACTGGATACACTTCTCGATGGCGTGAATTTTCGCCTGGAAGATGCTTGGATATTTTCCCAAGCTTTCGGAGTGCTTGGTTCTCGGCCCATACACTCCTATTCCAGTTCCTTCTATGGTTTTGGAACCGTCCGTATACCACTGAATAGCACATCTTTCGGTTGCAAGCGCGATGGATTCTTGGCTCCATTCTTTCTTGCAGCCCAGCTCTGTGGTTTTGAAGTTTTTCACAAAACTGTACTTCTTTTGCATTTTATTCTGGGGCATGTCCCAGGTATCTTTAGTCCTGAAGCAAGTAGACTTTCGTCTGATTACTCCGTTCCTGATCATTCTATATCGTGTTCTTTTTGCCACATTCTCTATCATCAAATGTAGAGGGGTGAGGTTTAAGATCACCTCCATTGCGGCCGTAGGACAGGTTCTCATTGCACCAGTAATGCAAACACAGGCTAGTCTTTGTACTTTTGAGATATTAGCTTTCGTAGTAACTAAACTAGTTCTGTTACTCCAGGCTATAGCCCCGTAAGTGATGATTGGTCTCACTATTGCAGTATACATCCATCGGAGTATGTTTGGGTTACATCCCCATCGTTTACCTGCAATGTTTCTGCATACCATTAGGGCTTTTGTGACCTTATTTACTACTTCCTTCTCATGTGTGTTCCAGAGAAGATTGTTGTCCAGGGTTAGACCTAGATATTTGACTTCATTTTTCCATTATATATATCTATCCCGTCTAATTTAATGGTTTTGAGATTAAGTTTTCTTTTCCTTGAAAAGGCTACTAGTGTTGTTTTTGTAGGGTTTATACTAAGTCCCACTTCACGGCACCATCTTTTGGTATGTTCTAGTCCTCGTTGGACTATATCACACAGGATATTACTAAACTTGCCACTAGCAAATATGACTATGTCGTCGGCATAACCTTGACAGGGTATGCCGAGGTCAGTCAATCTGCATAGAAGTTTGTCTACGATTAGGCTCCACATTAGTGGGGATAGGACTCCTCCTTGTGGACATCCTCTGGTTGTGCAGATGGAGATGGTGTCCTGCCCTAGCTGTGTCTCTGCAGTTCTCGTAGATAACAGCTGAGCCATCCATCTGGATGTGATGTTATCTACTCCTCTGTATGCAAGTGCTCTTTTTACAGATTCGTGTGGCGTGTTGTCAAAAGCTCCTTCTATGTCTAGGAAGGCACACACGACCGTTTTTTTGTTTGTCAGTGCATCCTGGATTACATCAGTCAACTGTACCAGGGCAGTTTCTGTAGATCTTCCTGCTCGGTACGCGTGTTGGCTGTGGTGGAGTGGCACCCTCTCCAGGACTTCTGTTCTGATATAATTATCAACAGCCTTCTCCATTGTTTTTAATACAAAGGATGTGAGGCTGATTGGACGGAAAGATTTAGGATGTGTGGTATCCTTTTTCCCTACTTTTGGAATAAAGGTGACTCTGGCCCTTCTCCATGCTTATTTCTCAAAAAAACGATGGCTCGTTGGGAAAAATTACCGCACGCAAAATAAAACCTAAGAAAATTTTCTACTTGAATATTTTCATTTCTTTCTTTCCATTCTCGATAATTTTTGAGATAACTGTTAGCGATAATGTTTGTAGCACCGCTACCTTCACTTTTACAAAAAAAAAACAGTTAGTGGATGAAGTTGCAGAACAGTAAATTTTCTTTGAAATAAATGTATTTAGGCATGCGCGGATACAAGAGGGATACAAGAGGGAGGCTGGCGTACAGTATTTCTTGTTATTTTTTAAATAAACGAATGATTCTTTGATAAAATTATCTACCTCCCCCCCCCCCCCGAAAAATCTTCCCAGATCCGCGCCTGTATTTAGGTTGTAACTTCAACTGGTTCGAAGTTATAGCAACTTATTTTTTTTTTAAACTTTTACAAGAATACCCCACTTCAAACCATTTTAAAATCTTATTTTTTTTTACTCTCCAAAAGATGCACATCTTATTAAAATAGCACATTTAATATTAAAAAAATATCTTGTAAAGAGAATAAATCTGAAGCCTAATGGTATTTAGTAGAGAGTAGTCTCTCTCTCGTCCAGCAGAATCTGGTTACATGCAAAATTAAAATAAAACATACCTTTAGTATTCGATGAACCATAATTTAAGCGGGAGAAATCGTTGGGCGATAACAAACTAAAGAACATTTGAAATATCTAAAATCAGTTTATCAGAATATCTCGTGGTCTAGCAGTTGGGACGTTGAAATGAAAATCCAGAGGTCGCGAATTCCAGTCCTATCCAGAGCAGAATTTTTTTTCAATTTTCCTGAAGCAAGGACCTTGTTCAATTGGATTTACCACTTAAATATCCTGTTTATAGTACATTCCTGTTAATTTTCCTTGTCATTGAGATTTCTATCTTAAAATAACAATAATGTTAGGTAAATTTTAAACATGCAACATCATGCCGTCATTATGACGTGATTTTTTGGTGTGCGTTATGCCATTTGATGACGTGAAAATAACGTTATGTTAACGTGAGAATGTCACAGCGAAATGACGTCATTACATATCGTCATTTTGACGAATCGATATCACTTTAAGGAAACGTGTATATCGGGTGTCCTAGGCTAGGCAAAATAACGTCATTATCACGAATCTTCCTAACGTCAAAGTGACGTCTATATTGGGTGTCTCAAGGTTGGATGGAATTATTAAAAATACTAAGCAGATGAAAGTTATTTATTCAATCCAAAAAACACATGAAAAATATATTATAAAAAATAAATTACACTGGTAAATAAAACGGTCATGAGCAAGAAACCAGAAGGAATAAAATGACAAAAGAATATTAGAGGAACTGACACTATATACCTAAAATTGTAGATTTAATTTTAATTGGGGGTGGGCGAGCATGCTTTACGATTTCATCATCTTCAGTATTATCTAATAACAGCTTTCTAGTTGGCACCTGTTTTCTTTTAGTAGGTACTTTATTAGCCTCGGAATATAGATCTGACGTAACTTCGACTTTTTTTTAATTTGGTACATCACTTATCATTATCATCTAAAATAAAAGAACTATTAAAATACATACCACTGAAACTTCTTAAAGATAGAAGATGAATTGTGTATCTAGTTGCCAAATCTGAGGGGATTACTTTACCGGTGTTTAGTTTTTATATTCTTTGTTCGATTTCGTGACTTCAGCGAGTCAATAAACTTGTTATTTTATTGTAATGTTACAATGTTAAAAATAATATTAAATACAGTCCACGATAAACAAGAAGTTTTTTTTTTAACCCAAACAAAAGGAGATTTAGGTAGTAGCCCCAAAAACTACCTTCTCAGAGGTATACATATAGTCTGAGTTTATAATAAAAAGTTAATAAAAAAAAAGATAATACATCCTGTGAGATGATAAAAGGTGTCTAAATCAAGTGACCCCCTACAAATCTTTCATTTTCAAATAAACTAATAAAAAAATACCCTGAAAGAACCCATAATCAAATAATAAAAGTATAACATTACTCACCGATCTTATAATATATTTTTTTATAAAGGCTACCAAAAGGCTTGTTTTTACGTGATGTCAGCCATTTCCTGCTCACCTCACAACCGTCAGACCGTCATCATTTGGTTTTTCAAACTTAACAATGCAATACATCTGTAAAATACCAAATTCGGTTTAATATACTTTATTATTTTGTCGCATTATATTTTTTTACATTTTTCTAAAACATCTAATCAAATAAAGTACAATTTAAAAATGCACCACGATTATTATGAGAATCGTGGAGATGAAGGAAATAGGAAGCAATGACAATTGACAATATGACATTGCCAGAATATTTTTTAGTTTAGTACTAGATTGGAATAAATAATTGTAGCAGATTTCATAAAAATGTACTAGGATCGGTTTCCTTTCAGGGGCCCTATCCTCCAAGTTGAACATTCCACTGTGGGATGTGAAGTGTCCTATCGCTAATTTGTTCTCTCGGTCATCGTATTCGGTATTCTTGAATCATTAGCATCTCATAGGTTCACGGAGCATCGCTGCCAAATTTAAGTTGTGCATTAGAACTATTTTAGAAGGCACTTTGCTTCATTTTTTATTATTTTTTGACAATTATAATAACAGATTATATTTTCCATTATTATCTATTAAATCCCGTGCCAAAGGTTTACTTAGACGAACATTTTGTATGAATATTCGGTCACTAAAGTCAAAAGGATCCTCTTTTCTTAAAAAAATTCTATTTGGTCGATTGGCATCTTCTTCCGCTTCAGCTAGATCATTCAAAATATGAATATAAATAGGAGCTTCATCCAAATCCATTTTAATTAAAAAAAGTGACGTTTTGATAGCGCACAACAATGACAGTTCTCCTAATGTTCTTCCGAAATGATCCTTTGACTAAGAGAAGAATGTTCTCTCGATTTTCGTGCGAAGTGATCATTCACTTCAATTCAAGAATACCACTCACACACTTTTTAAGAGAAAGGCTGTCCAGTTCGCATGAAATGATCATTCTCTCAACTGGAGAATAGGCTCCCTGGTTGACTTAGGAATATTATCAATTGTTTAGGATTTATTAGGTCTTTACGGTAATTGTACTAGTTTAACTTATATTAATTACACTGGACGATAGCGGACAGCGTACTGAATTTCGTTTCTAACGTACCTGTTCCCTTTAGGATGTACTAGATCTAGTATAATTGTACTAGATTAGCAAAACTCATTGCCATTTGAGATTCGAGGACATCGAAATTGTGTTAGCCATACGTTAAAAAGAGACAGGCAACAAAATCTTGAATGATTAATACTGGAAAACGTCATCAATGCAACGTCAACACATACTTTGATTTTCTTTTACTATACGGAGAATGGTCGCACTGCGCAGCTTTCTGAGTGCCTTTTAAAAGGAGATAGAAAACTCCGCCATTTTGAACCCTTATTACGTGTTGCCTACATTTTGGCGCAATATTTTTAATAGGTGCGTTTTAATCATCCGCTTCTGCTTCGGAATTGTCGGTTTTCTTGTTTTAATCTGACAGGTTAAAACGACTAAACCGACAATTCCGGAAGCAGAAGCGAATGATTAAAACGCACCTGATATTTTGCTTACTGCTGTCAGTGTCAGTGAATATTATTTTTGAAGTCACAGTTTGCTAAAGAATCAGTTAGCTCACTCGGACCAGTTGAAAGTCCCAAAATAACATACACTCCAGGGATACAAATTCAGGATACGCAGAAGACTGCTGTTTTATTATAGGCGGTTGTCATATATTGTATTATCCGAGTTGCACAGTGTATAAACTGAAACATTGAGATCAAAAGTGCCGACGCAGAGTGAGCGATCTGATGTTTTAGCTGTAAACTGTATCACACCTAAGTTTAAAAATAATTCATCATAATTTTATTCCAGCTAAAGAACTAGAGAACACTAGTGAGTCACGCCCACTTACACAAGAATTAACTAGAAAATTCACTCGTATCACTCCAGTTTTAGTCTTTCAACAGAGAAGAGCTCTCGGAGTCGAATTATCGTTAAATATTTATTCAACCTTTGTGCTAACATGTAGCGTTTAAAGTGTTCACTCTTGGGGTTCAAGCCCAGTGTCTTTGGAGTAGTTCTCATAGATAAGTTATACCTGTCGGTCGATGATGATACATTAGCATATTGTCAAACGGACTTCGTTTTCCTTCTCATCTGGGAACAGTGTATATGATTGTCGTGAAGATTAATCCATAGTTGTTTCCATATCGCATTCTGTGTTCTCTGGGGATGTAGGGAGAAGTTCTAATTCCTCCGCGTCGTCATCTTCATTATGTATCATGGACACATTTTGCAACTCCTCAGGCACTTTTGGCACAGTTCTTGGAAACTTTTCTACAGGCACATATACAGGGAGAAATTTGCTAGTAGTTGTTTATTTAATTTTTTTATATAGATATTTATACAATTTAATTTAATTTAATACAATTTTTAATTGAAGTGTGGACAGTAATTGTTGGTACATTTCTACACTATTTTTGAGGTATTTTTATTTCACTAAAAAATTATTTCATCTTTGACAGCCTGACATTTTTTTTTATTATCAATATTTAATTGAAACAAGTTGAGATAAATTGTAATAGTTTTACAGCAGTTAGAAATCACACTCTATTACATCACAATTCATAATAATTCCATTTAAAATATTTTTAATTTCATTTAATATAAACATAATTTAGAATTAACAGGTGTAATATTATTTTGAATATCTTGTAGAATATCATTGTCTAACTGTGAATTATTCTCGGTTTTGATAGTTAAATTTTTAGCCGTGGTAGGTGGTTGGAGAGGTTACCTTTTCTTTTAAGAGTCCATTATGTTGCTTCAATTTACTATTTAAATCTGCTAATAAGACATTTTCTCGTTGTAAGAAATCAATTTCTTGCTGCAAAATTGCAGTACTTATCGATAGGTTGAACTTAGTTTTATTTTATGCCTTATCAACATAGTTTTTACACTTCCAGTATTTTCTTACCTCATAAAACAACTTTGTTATTGCTTCAAAACATTTAGAATGCAACAGAATATTCCATTTATCGTTTTCGTATTTAATACATGATTTTCTTATAGTCTCCATATATTTTGTTATTCATAAAGGTTCTAAGTATACCAAAGACACTACACTAAATAAGTAATCTACTATAAACTACATATAAATTTTAAAAACAGACCTAGAACTTTATCAAGGAAAACTATTCAATAAATTCAATACTAAAAAAAAAACTTAATCTCTTTTAAAAACTAAAAAGCTGCATAACTTAAATTCTCTGCTTTGATATAATATACCTCTAGAGTCAAATTATTTTAACTTTAATCGCTTTTGCTTTTCGAAATGTTGGTCATTTATTTCGTAAAACTTTATACGTATTCCCCGTTTTCGAACTTTTTAGATTCGTTTGTAAAATAATATTCGAGTGGAATTGCGTTGAACTTGATGTCGAAATTTGATTTAGACGAAAGCTTTGTGTAAAGCCACTGAATAAAAATGGATTTAAATAATAACTTTTCGGATTAAATTATAACAAAATAGATTAGTTTTAAGTAATAACGCAAAATGATTACTTTGTTGAGTAATTTTGATACAGCAAACATTTAAGTTAGAAGAAAATGTAATATAAAAAATAATTAAAAATACTGGCACTCTTACAACACAACAAACTCAGCACATATGCAAAATAAAACTTACCATAACCAGTGAAAATTATTTATTTTTGTATACATTTTTATTATTTATATTTAAGAAATTTACTTAAGGTTTAAGGACCAAAGGATTTGCTGTCGAATTCTGTACTGCGGGACTGCCTAACCAGTAGCGCCTGTAGAAATTTGTGATGTTAACAACGATATTAACAAACATTCTGAATTCACATCATCACCACTGTATATGCAGCATTAAATTTACTTTTAACAAAAGCACACCTTCTTTTAGCCAACGAAACAACCAACAAAGAATCATTTTTAAACATTATTGCTCGTTTCAATATGGGAAAACGATTAAATCTCATTCAAAGGAACGGTTTCCAAAGTAGGTGTGTTCTGAGCGCTCTTCGTTACAATAATGAAGTTAATTGGCACATCAAAATTTGGAAGCAATGCTTTAATAGAGAAGCACTCCATTTTCTAAGAAAATGGGTAAATAATGAGAGGCGTAACAAAATTAAAAGAAAACCTACTGTTAGAAAAAGTAAGGCTATAAAAAAATCAAAACCATTAGAAACAACGGAGTACGGATCTAATATTGCTGAGGTAGACATTAGTGATGAATAGAGAGCGGAATATATGCAAAATGCATATATATGCATTTTTTGCATATTTTACCAAAGTTCAGAAAATATTGCATATTTTTCAAAAATTCAGAAAATATTGCATATTTTACGAAAGTTCAGAAAATTTAAGAAAATATTGCATATTTTCGAAAAAAAAAAAATGTATTACTATACTGTGCAAATCAAAAACTGTTTTAACAGATTATACAGATATATTTGAAATAAAGACCTTTTAAATTTTTGTATTTGTTTTTAAGTGTCACTTCTTGTAAATTCTTGTTAATTAGTTCTTGGAGGGTGGCATGCACTGGGTTTTTACCTTCTTAAGAGATTAAGCCCATTAAGGTAATTGTTAATAGATGGTATTTACACAGATAAAGTATTACCTACAATGCAATAAAACGGTTTATATAAAATTCTCAGTAATTTCTTGTAACCAATCTACCCTAACATCGGAATATTTTGAATGTTTTTTATTCACGAATCTACACTCAGAAAAAAAAATGTACATGCTATATATATAAATGTAATAGAAGAAATTAAAGTTTCACTGGATGATAGCAATTTTTACATCATTGTTGATGAAAGCACAGATGCTTGTGGAAGATATATGGTACATCTTATGATTGGAGCCTTAAAAGAAAATAAACCAGGTACATCATATTTAATTGCATCAAAACAGTTAGAAAAAACTAACAATACAACTGTTACCCGATTTATTCAACAATCTCTAGCAGAATTTTTTTTACCAAATCAAATTCCCTCAGAGAAGTTCTTAGTGTTTTTGTCTGACGCAGCACCATATATGATAAAAGTAGGGCAAAACTTAAAAATATTTTATCCAAATATGGTCCACGTTACTTGTCTTCTGCATGGAATAAACTTAGTTGCAGAAACTGTAAGAACAGAATATCCCTTGGTTAACAAGCTAATTTCGAATATGAAAAAAATATTTTTAAAAGCCCCTTTAAGAGTGCAGTTGTATAAAGAGAGAATGGTAGGGGTGTGTTTGCCCCCGGAACCCGTAATTACGCGATGGGGGACATGGATTAAAGCAGCTATATTCTATGCAGAAAATTTTGAAGCAATTAAGGATTTAATTTTGGATATAGAAGACAATTCACAATGTGTAGTGCAAAGTAAAGAATTGTTAAAAAATCCCCTTGTGCCTAAGCAACTTGTGTTTATAAAGGTTAATTTTAGTTTTTTACCTGATGTAATAACTTCATTGGAAAAGAAAAATTTAAGTTTAATCGAATCAACAAATTTTATTGCAACAGTTTCCGATAAATGTAACAATGTTCCTGGTGACATAGGCCTTAAGATTAGAAAAAAATTAAATACAACTTTATTAAAGAATGAAGGGTTCAATGAAATAAGGGAAGTGAAAAACATTTTTGAGGGAAAATTTTCCAAAGAAGTTTTACGTTAACCCTGTACATTACTTCCAAAATTACGGTATTGTCCTATTACTTCGGTAGATGTTGAAAGGACCTTTTCTATATCAAAACATATTTTTACAGACAGAAGACAAACATTTTTAACAGAAAATTTCTAAAAATATTTAATTATAAATTCCTATTATAATATTACTATTTAATATTTTTATACTATTCTTTACTTAACTTCTACTAGTTTTTGTGTTTCGTTTGTTTTAAATAAATTTTTATATTACATATTTTCTTTTGTTTTTTTTTTCGTGTAATGGCTTTGAAAGCATACCAAATTAGGAACAGCAATGTTAATTAGAACCCAACAGTGAATGGTCAAGTGGAAATATTCGCTAGGCATCAGAATTAATTTTTAAATAAATTAATTAATTTAAAAAATTGCGTCCCGGCTGGAATTTGAACCCGGGACCCCTAAGTCCACAGGCCAACGCACTAACCACTGAGCTACCCACCCCCTGCTTTTTTTTAAAGTATTTTTAACAAATATGCATTTGCATATTTAGGCATAATTGGACAAACTAACTGCATATTTTTGGTAAAAACGATGCATATATATGCGCATATTTTGTTATATTTTGATGCATATATTCCGCCCTCTAGATGAAGGTATATCTTAAATTTTGAAGCGAGCCTTGGACAAAGATTTGAACTAAAAATTTGGACACTGGTGTTTGCTATGAATATGGCAAAAATATATCGGCATCTAGTTGACTGGACAGTGGTTAAAAGATGTCAATGTTACAAATATCTTCCAAATATATCTAAACTAAGGCTACAGTGACATATTTTATAATATTATAAAAGTTAATGTTGGGTTCTGGGTGAAAACGGATCTGACCCATTGGGCACTGAATTTGTTAAATAAAAAATTTATATAAGCCTATTCCAACAAAAGATATGTACTAAAATAAATGTAATGAAAATAATTTGTGAAAATACTACCAAATAAAAATATGTAACAGCGCGCCGACCAGCGGGGGATTTCTTAACAGCGGTGCCAGACTTTCTGATTTTTATTTTAGATGCAGGTACTAATTAAAGCTGAAACCTACAGATTAACTTGTCTATCGACAATTTTGTTTTGTATAATTTAACAAATAATAACTACAATAATATTATCAATGTGTAGCTAAACTATTTTAATCGTCGAATATAACAGAATGAAACTTCTCCAGTAATTTTTGAATTGCCGATTAATTATTTATTGAATTTATTCAAATGAAGATCAAATGCCATTATTTATCGATTCCACACAAAAACAACTAATTTTAATGTATATTTAATTTTAATAAATAAAAAATATACTGACAATTTATTAGACAGAATTGTCACTTATTTCAAACTTTAAATATAATAGTAATAAAGGTAGCACCACCATGGGCTGATCTTCGAATAAATAATATGCTTGAAGGCGCTGATACCCAAATTGAAGAAAATGAACTATTACCATTTCATCCACTTTTACGAAAATTTACGCTAGTGGCCATAGGCGCCGGAATTCAAAAATCGCTTTGGGTGCCCGGCTTCTATGCGGAAAATGGGTGATGCCCCCCCACCATCCACACTTCACTTAAAGGCACCACCGGTTTTTTAAAAAGCTATTTTAAAGTTGATTTTATGAAAATTTTCTTGAAAAAAACAAAAAGTATTGTTAACTGGCAATTGCTGGATAGGCTAGAGGCTTCCACCTAAAACGGGATATTTGGCAACCATATATGCTCGATGCAGCCATCACTGGTATTTTGAAGGTATTTTTACATAGATTATAACCCCCAAGTTTTAAATCGCTACTGTCTTCCTAGCCATGATCTTTTAACGATTTTTATTTTCTGTAAAAGCCTACCAGTTACTCAAATACTAGAAATACTGACACTGGGCCTCCATGCAATAATAGAGGTTTTGTTCAAAATGCTTTCGGACATTTTCAATCATCTATGGGGTGATTTCATGACATTCATCAATTATCCAGAGACTGTGGGGACCACTTAATACTTCCTCTTCTTCCGATCCTGGAAACCTGGAAACGTTTGATCCAAATACTGACGAACAGTGGCGCACCGTCATGGTGGAATATTAAGTTGTTTGCTATGTACTGATGGTCATTTTCAATCATCTCTAGTAATGCTGGATAAATAGCGCTTTCTAATAATTCCAGATACATTTCTGCGGTTAAATTTTCTGATAAAAAAGGGGCCCAATATACGGTTACCAAAAATGCCAGCCCAAACATTCAGTTTTTCCGGATGTTGCGTATACACTTCATGAAATATTCTGGGATTTGAATCGGACCAATAACGACATTTGACATTTGTGACGATTTACCGAACCATTTAGGAAAAAAAGTGCATTGTCTGAATAACACACGTTGAAAAGAAATTGCTGATCATTTAATACCCGTTCAGTCATAATTTCACAAAATTGTAATCTTGAAAGAGTAAAACCAAATTTGGTAGATTTTCACACTTTTATTTTAAAAATATAAGAATTTTTAAAAAACACTAACATGTTTCGAAGCACAACTTCTTTTTCAAATGTGACTATTTTAAATTCGGTATCCAATATATATACGAAATATTTAACAAAACAAAGTACAGGGTGAGCGAAACTCGATGTCTCAGCTCCATTATGGGACAAGGGAAAAAGATAGGAAAAAGTTGAAAAGAGGTTCTTAAATGGGATAAAGTAAGGTCCGTTTTAAGCCCAATTTGCATATTTGTCCATATTTGGAAACTGAGGTAATGACGTCATCGATTGTTTTTTTTTCGGAAACATACCTATATTTTTATAAATTTAAAAAGAGCTAATTTTTCTGAACAAATTTTATAAAGAAAAAAATTTGATACCTCCTTCACTTTAAAAATTATAAGCAAATTTGTAAAAAAAAAGTATAATCAAAAATTCAGAAGTCGCCTTTGGAAACAAATAGCAAAGACGTATCTGTCAAATATTGTTATGTAGTTATTTGGCTTTGAAAAATGTTCACGCACAATGAAAAAGTCGACATGTTATTAGTTTATGGGGAATCTCAAAAGAACCCTAGAAGAGCAGTTCAGTTATACGTCTAGAGATACCCCGAACGTGTTATTCCAAGCTTAAAAATATTTGCAAGATTGGAACGCAATTTACGTTCAAATAACAAGGCATTTTCTTCTCGAAAGGGAAAAAAAATTGCTAAAAGAGTCAATTCTGATAATACTGTTGTCAACCATTAATTTAATTTGACAGATACGTCTTTGCTATTTGTTTCCAAAGGCGACTTCTGAATTTTTGATTATACTTTTTTTTTACAAATTTGCTTATAATTTTTAAAGTGAAGGAGATATCAAATTTTTTTCTTTATAAAATTTGTTCAGAAAAATTAGCTCTTTTTAAATTTATAAAAATATAGGTATGTTTCCGAAAAAAAAACAATCGATGACGTCATTACCTCAGTTTCCAAATATGGACAAATATGCAAATTGGGCTTAAAACGGACCTTACTTTATCCCATTTAAGAACCTCTTTTCAACTTTTTCCTATCTTTTTCCCTTGTCCCATAATGGAGCTGAGACATCGAGTTTCGCTCACCCTGTACTTAAGAAAAACATCAATAACATTACAAAATAACTATTTAAAGTAAATAAGGGTACTTAGGTAATTATAATATCAATCAGATAACAATAAGATAGCACATTACCGGGATTATCTCACAGAAAACTAGGAAAAAGATTTAATAAGGGTGAATTATTAATATCTAATTGATCATTTAGTAAGTTATCTGAATTTTTAAATCTATTTATTTCAAGTGTTTCTAAATGGTTTAATTTAAGGCTCTTATTTTCTATATGTAAAATTTCAACTAAAATATGATTTGAGTAAGTAGAATTATTTTTGTTTTTTGTATAGCTATTATAATGTTCAGAATAGCGTTTTTTGAAAGTACGGCCTGTTTGACCAATATACAATTTTGGACAACTACCACAATTTAATTTATATACCCCCGATTTATTATAAGGATTAATTTTACCCTTATTGTTTTTAATATACTTCCCAAGCGTATTATTGGTTTTAAAAGCTACGTTAATATTTTGGTTTTTTAAATATGATACCTTTTCACTAGGAGCTCCTATATATGTAAGACTCTTATATCTGCAATTTTGATTTTTAATTATGGGATAAACTTGTTGAATAGCCTGTTTAAAAAGTTTTTTCTCTAAAATGTTGTCTACTAACTTTGAATTAAAATTATTATTTACTGCGATTTGTTTAATGATATTTAATTCTTTTGTGAAGTTCTCTTTGGTAAGGGGAATATTAACTAATCTATGGATCATACTGTTGTATGCTGCCAGCTTTTGTTTGTATGGATGAGATGAACTATTATTTATTATAATATCAGTATGTGATGGCTTATGAAATATCCCAAAACTATGGCCTTTATTATTTTTAATAATATTTAAGTCTAAAAAATTAATTGAATTATCCTTCTCTCCATAGTAAATTTAATATTAGGGTGTATAGTATTGATAAAAACTAATAAAGAATTTAACTGTCTACTAGTACCAGTAAAAGCAGTCAATATATCGTCAACATATCTATGCCAATACAGACAATGTTTACTTAAATTATTGCTATGAATTTTATTTTCTATATTATCCTAATCCTAATATTAAATTTACTATGGAAACAGAGAAGGATAATTCAATTAATTTTTTAGAAAATCATTCTTTTACAGACAACTTTGAAATTTTACATATAGAAAATAAGAGCCTTAAATTAAACCATTTAGAAACACTTGAAATAAATAGATTTAAAAATTCAGATAACTTACTAAATGATCAATTAGATATTAATAATTCACCCTTATTAAATCTCTTTCCTAGTTTTCTGTGAGATAATCCCGGTAATGTGCTATCTTATTGTTATCTGATTGTTATTATAATTACCTAATTACCCTTATTTACTTTAAATAGTTATTTTGTAACGTTATTGATATTTTTCTTAAGTACTTTGTTTTGTTAAATATTTCGTATATATATTGGATACCGAATTTAAAATAGTCACATTTGAAAAATAAGTTGTACTTCGAAACATATGTCATGTTAGTGTTTTTTAAAAATTTTATATTTTTAAAATAAAAGTGTGAAAATCTACCAAATTTGGTTTTACTCTTTCAAGATCAAATGGATTTTCATCAAGTAAAGGCTGAAACAATAAATAAAATTGTAATCGCCTATCAAAATGATCTTCATTAAGTTCTTTGACCAGATGTATTTTGTAGGAATAAACTTGTGTTTTTTCAATATCTTCTGAATACTACGTCTCTTAATATCAGATGTTATCGCCAACTGTCTTGTACTCAATATGGGTTCTTGAACAACATGTCCTAAAATCGCCACCTCTGTAGTTTCATTTACTACAGAATTTTCCATTTCACGTTATTTGTTAGCTACTGACTCTGTTTTCCAAAATGTTAAGACTAACTCCAAAATGTAGTTTCGATGGACTTGTCGATTTTGATGTTGATTGTTAAATAGTTAAGCAGTTCTATTAGCACATTCATTGTTCGCAAAAAAGTGAAATTATTTGCACCCTTTCAGCAATAGAGTAAACCATTATCACTGATATGCCACTTTTATGCCGACTCAACAACGAAATAAACTAAACCTAACTACTTTACGGAGACCAAAGAATGTCATTTAATAAGAATAATTGAAAGCCACAGGAATAAAAGTAAAATTGTTACAAAGAATTCCTTTTTTTTATTAACAATGTAAAAATTATGTTAAACCGGTTTTGTACTTTTGGTGAGCCACTGTATGGGCTACATAGATAGTAGCGGGGGTTATTATCTAGGTAAAAATACATTCAAAATAACTTATCATTCGACCAATTTTTCCATTTAAGATATAACTGGTAAATCTTACCCCCAATAGAGGGTTTCCGCTTAGAGGGTGAAACTGCCAAAACAATGTTTCCCTCTAAAAAACAAAATTGACGGGTCCAAGCGTTTTTTAGTAGATGACCTGGTTTTTCGCCAGCAATACTAGAAAGCTGTTTCTAACTCTAAATGAACGTTTTTTTTCTAACGGTGCTTGATCGGGAGCAACTTTCAAATGGTCTCCCTTTTCCCCTTAAGTATTTACTCAATGGCATATGTACAAAGATCTTATCTTGATAAAAATGTAGACCGTTATTAATCTTTCTTTTTTAACGTCATAGGGTTTTATACACCAAAAATAATAAACCCTTAAGTTCAACGCGTTGTCTATGACAAGTTACGGCGACTTTTTTATCACAAAAAATGCAGCTCCGAACAATAATATTTTATTGAGGCATCTTCGTTTCACTTATTGAAACTTTTTATATCTCCGTTGTGCTATGGGTGCACCGCACCCTGTTTGAAATTGCTCTGGGTGCTTGCGCACTCAGAGCTTCGGGGATTCGGTGCCTATGCTAGTGGCATTAGAAAATAGCCTTAAAATAAAAAAAACTGTGCTCCGGGGAAAGATAAAATACAGATTTGTTAACAAAATCTATCACAGCATGCTAAGGCGATCTTACTGCGCATTTTAAACGACATATGGGAGTATCTAGTAGTTTACACACTACTTCCACAAGAGCTCTACTAAATAAGCATTTGCCAATTCCTTTTTTTAAAAAAATGCACACCCAAAATATATCTCGTATTTTGGCCCCAAAATATATAACCTAATTCCTACATACATAGAAAATATTACAAATGAACGATCTTTAAAAAATGAACTTAAAATATTTGTACAGAAAAACTACAGTAAAATTAAGAAGGAAATATTTAATGTTTTATATTAATTTCATGCTACATAATTACATATTCTTCAGTATCAGAGAGTAGCCTTTCTTTTCTTTTTATTTATTAGTCTTGTATTTTATATTTTTATAATTTATAATTTTTATTATTTTTGCTATTTTTATAATTTCTGCTAATTTTTATTTGTATAATTGTTTTGATTTTTGTATTTCCATATTTCTCTATCTTTTTCTTTTTTTTTTTTGTTGTATTTTAAAATTCTAAATTCTTTGTTTTTGTTTCTATAGTATATACTTAGATACAATTTAAACAGCATTTATAAAACGTAAAAAAAACTAATATAAAGATTCCGCACACAAACTTTGTTTAGGCGGGTCTTAAAAAATTGTTAAAAAATGTAAATTATTTCAATGAATAAATTTGATTTGATTTGATCTAGTAGTTCCTATCCTTACACCGAAGAAAAACCCTACTTTATCTGAATCATATAGAGGCATCGCATTAGCATTTTGCGTACAAAAGACTCTTGAGAGAATGGTCAAATATAGGTTAGATAACTGCTTAGAAAATAACTTTAAAATACCAAAAAGCCAATCTGGCTTTTGAAAAGGACACTACTATAGAAAATGTAAGACAACTAATAAACGACATCAATAATTCATTCTCCAACAAAAAATCCACAGTGGTCTTATTTTTGGATATAGAAGGTGCTTATGATAATGTAAAGTTAGATATTCGTTATAAACAAATGATACAGATAGGTCTACGCACAGAAATGTGCAAAAAAGTGATTACACTCTACACCAACAGAATAGTTTATATAAGAATTAATAACGAAGTAGTAGGACCCAGGACGACCTCCTTAGGATTACTACAAGGCAGTATTTTAGCACCCACCCTATATTTAATCTACACACTAGACCTTGAAGAAATTTGTTCAACAGCATAACATAGTAAAACAAAAATCTTACAATTTGTAGATGATAGTTGCTTGTGCGAAATTCATACAAGAAGACTACATTTAAACAATATATATATGGAGATATCAAAAAATGGTGTTCTAATAAGGGGCTCACGATTTCCGAAAATAAAGGTGAAATATGCATATTCTCAAAAAAAAACACAATATTCCAGAAAAATAACCTTACAAACAATCAAATTTCCAGTAAAACCCACAGACATCGATAAAGGAGATAGGAAATGTCATTTTCATCAGGCACGTAGAATTGAAGGCGGCCATTTTTACAAAAAAAGCGACCTACGCACTTGCGCATTGATTGAATATTGAAGTGTACAGGATAGGACTAACACATTTAAACATAATTCGAAAATATTAAGGATTTACTTATACAGTAGAACTAATAACCTTAAAAACTCGTAATAGAATTTTAATTTTCTTTTTTTGTGGATTTTAAGAGATTTCTAAAAATAAAAAACATCATAGTCTTTTTTGAAACTTTATTTTAAATTAAATTAAAACAGAATATATTTAAAATACAATTTTATATGAAATTAATACAACAATCTAAGGCCGTCATACATTTTGTAGCAAATAAATCTGGAATCACGTGATTTAAACAAAACTTTCATATTAAAAACTGTAATTTTGTATGTAATTATTACATGGGATTGCTCAGATCTTTAAAGTATTTCATTTTATATAAAAACTACAAAACTAAGGAATTCAAAAATATTTGTAATATCGTTCCACAATACTATGACATGCACTTGAGCATACATTAAGAATCATCAATCAAAATAAATAAGAGATTATGGGCATATTCCTACTAATGAATAGAGTAAATTTAAAACTAGGTATTAAAAGAAGTATGTAGTCAAATATTTTATTAAAAAAGGGAAATAAATCCAAACTTTAACGTTTTCCTTCAAAAAACAACTACTTCTTTGGCTAATTCCGCAACAGACATTGAATTATATCCAAAGAAAACAACAAAGTTAAAAAATTCATATTTCAATATTCAAACTTTGTTCTTGCTTACCATAAATAACGTTATTCTTGGACCGGTTTTGTCCTTATTAGGACTCATCAGCAAGAAATAGACATTCTCGATTTCGGTCACTAAAGGAATCTGAAAAGGCGGTAAATTCACCCGCTTACATAGACGGAGGTTGTGAGAGAATAAGTAGTAACAAAGCTTCGATTTTGCCAAGTGCGAAGGGTTTTACTTTTTTATCTTGTGTAATAAATACTACAGTAACTATATGTTAATATTGGGTTATTAAACATAAAACATTTATATTACATTAGAAAATGGCACTAATAAATTATAAATAAAAAAAAGCTATTTAATAAAAGTTAATGAGGAACAAAAAATACAAAGAGTTTTTTAAATTTTCATTGGGGTTTGAACAATGTCTTTAATGTTTTTATTAATCTTGATATGTGATTTTCCTATAAGGGTAGATACTCTTTAGATAATTATAATTATTGATTTCTCGAAACAAGTTTTTATTTTAAACTAATTGAAAATTAAATGAACATTTTTTAGCAGGTAATTGATTATGTGATTAAAAATACTTTTTTTTTAAGATAATTCGACAGTTTTACACTAGTACTTACAGCCGAAACTGTTTTATATTACCCTATTTTGTCCTAAAAAATAATTTTCAATCATTTTTATTAGCTGTTGCGCTAGAAAGTGTATCTTGGCCAGCAGAATATTTTATCATTTTTTTTTGCAATATAAACAATGTTTTCTGAAATATCTAACAACTTAATTACATTCTGTATAATACAATACAATAATTTAACTTTTCCATCCTGGCTCCAGGAAAAAGGTATGGAACACAATGCCATTGAATAGAGAGAAATAAAATAATACGAATGAGTGTGGACCGCAACAGCCCGTGCTTGCCATCGAAAGGGTATGGTAAAATCAATTACTATCTTTATCGCTCTCACATCCAAATACAATTAAGCGTCTCATCTTTATTACGCCTGATGCGTCGGCTTAAGATACCGTACTTTTTTTTACTATATTTAAATAAATAAATAATGTTTATTGAGCAACTATAAATACATAAGTGTCTCAAAATGAATGAATTCGGCTGAGCCGCTTTTCAATTGATCCTCATTATAACAGAAAAAATGTTCACAAAATAATTATTTTAAATTAAATCATTGTCTTGAAATAAGAACTTGCTTAATAGTCTTAACAAAATGATTAAAATTCAAATTATTAAGTTCTGAATTTAACAATAATGGTTCTACGTATCTAAAACAACCTTGGAATTTTGAAGTTCTATGCATTGGGGTTGTAAAAGTGTTCACTCTTAAGTTTACATTGTGTAAAGTTGATCTTTTTAGTAAGATATCGTGGAATTTTAAACATTGAAAAAAGATATTTTACGCTTTCCTAAATTTTATATTTATTTAACCTGCGAATGTACGGAGAAACATGATTTCTATAAGGAATATTACAAGTACATCTTATACAAGAATTTTGAATCTTCTGAAGTTTCTCTCAGTTATATTTAGTAAGAGTAGTAATAAACTATAAGCACTGTTGTTGTACTTTTTAGTGTCATTTGTAAAATGTTGATGGGGTCCTAAAGAATACAATAGCCATTAAGATTCTTAATGTCATGGTACAGAAGTAATCGTAGTCTATATGAATGGAAATTTTTTACAGATAAAGGATTATTGTTCCATCCATACCTAGCCCTAGAAATAAAATGTAATTGCATCATACAATTAAACTAATACTATTCCATATACTGCAGAAAAATAGCTCTAAGTGATCTGTACTAAGTTTATATATTAACAGTTTACATATTTGTCATATAAACCTATTACAAAAACAAAGTCTAGAACACCACTATTCTTCTTCGGTCACTGAATAACATAACTGCTGTCAAAGGTTTTAAGTTTCTTTATACATTCTGTTGCAGCTTATATTTCAGACATCCATATAGTCTCCGTTTTTTGAGACAAAGGGATTTTCCATTCAAATCTAAAAAGATTTCGAGAATTTAGTAAATAGAACAGTTTCTCAAATTTCCTTATACAATTAATAGTAATGTTACTTAGTATTTGTAATATCTAAATTCGTTTAAGTGTACAAACCTTCATGTCTTTCTCCAATCCATATGGGGCACTCTTAATTTGCTACCCAAACGTAAACCTTCTGTTTGTTAAATATAATGCAATAATTTTATATAATTAAAATCAATAATTTCGCCATTAGTTTCGGCAATTTTAGTAAGGTTATCCCAGTTATTCCAAGCCAACTTAAGTATGTGACATGCATCTAAAATTATAAAAAAATGTACTTTTATATATGGTGAATGCAAGAAATATGGAGTCGCAGTGTCAATATCAAAGTTGTATAGGTTTACACCTAATGTTATCCATCAAATGATAATTAGGTGATGATAACTCCATATTCATGCAATTTTAGAAGAGCCTATAACGCCACATTTCTTCTTTCATTACCATCTAAACCGTTAATAAAAAATAACCAACTGGCAACATCTATAATTCCTCGTGTTAGATTCTGAATTAGTAATATTCGTTCAAGCTGAAGGTTGTAAATTTCTAAAAATAATAGGGATAATTAACAATTTTTTATCACTTTCTTAAAAAGTATAAAAAGAAACAAATTGATAATTTTATGTATATATTTACCTCATAACACTAATGTTATAAAAATCTTCAATTTTAGGCATATTTATGGAAGGTATTGCATTATTTTTTTATTATATCTATTCGTTTTGAAACGATTAAATCATCTTTATGACAATGGGAGGAACAAATAGCGTTATTTGCACTTATATTTTCCAATGATTTCTTCAAATAGCTATTAACCAAGAAGCATACGCCTTATAGTAATATCAACGTTAGATACCTACATACAGTTTGTTATTGTACTATGATATTTCGTTTTCTAGAAAATGAAACTATGGTGAAGAATACGGTTCTGGTAGAAATGATGTCTTACTTGTGGAATGTAATGTTTTCTGAATCCTCGTTGTTTAAACAACCAAAAACAAAGCAAGTCTTTCCCATTTTATTAATTGTCTATAGTAAAAACTTCTAAAATTCTTTTATATTCACTAAAATAGCGAATTTCGAAAGAAACCAAGAATAGTTGACATAAATGACACTTCTGTCAAAACACTACAACAAGGAGTGCGTTTAGAAACCACGCACGGCGCGTCTGGACCCTATTCTAATGTATGTGGTGAGACGCGCCGTGCGGGGTTTCTAAACGCACTCCTGCGCATGTGCGTTGTACGCTTAAATTGCCAACATGGCGGCCTACATGGTGTGATTATTTTGAAACACCGGGGAAAACGGCCTTTTCCTATCTCCTCTATCCAAATCTGTGGTAAAACCCAAAACAAAATGTGTGGGAATTATAATTGATAGGAAGCTCCTTTGGAGGGATTATATACAGCAGTGATACTAAAAGTGTACTCTGCGGAGTCCTGGAGCTCCACAAAGCCTTTGTGGGGGCTCCGCGAAGAAAATAATAGTCATAATCAAAAAAGAAGAAGCAGTACTATCGTCAAAAGGGAGGAAGTTGGCTTGAGTACCTTTTTTTTAGAAGTCACTAGGAAGGAGGATATAATTTTGTTTGAGGACCTTTTATTTAGAAATGTGTTTAGGGCTCCGTCGAATATTTCGCTTTTCAAAAAGGTTCCGTCGCACAGTGAACTGAGCCATTGCAAAATATAAACAAACGAATTATAAAATATTTAGACTTTGAACTTGCGTAGATTTGACAGATAACCTCAATCATTTAAAAATCCAGTTTTAACATTGTTAGTATTGTCAGTTTCAATTTTGTCTGCGCTGCAAATAGTAGTTAATAAAGTGAAAATTGAAACGCTATATAATCTGCGGTTTACAGTGCCAGTTTAAATTTTGTATATTTTTACTGTTAAAAGTATTTTCAACCCGCTAATATGTCATCGAAAGCCACAGGTACGTATTGCTAAAACATGGTTTCAACGGGTTATTGTACCCATGAAAATTTGCACAGGACATTCAAGAAGTTGAATATGTATATAATTATTGATAGTAAAAATAAAAAAATATAAAGAGGAATTAAAAAAAAGTACGCAAAACGTTTTCTCTCGATTGTACATTTAAAATACCATTTTTATGTACAGTAAAAATCCACTTTGTTTACCTGCTACAATCTGCTACTTCAGGAGATATTCTTTTTTTTTAGATGGGTCACATATCACGAATATGGAACTCGCTCAGTTATGGATAGATAACAAGAAAGATCGTTGTAATGATATAATTTTGAATAAATTACGTACTGAGTTAAACTTAAAAGATTGTTGCGAATCTGACCATAAAAGCCTTATTGAATTTACGAGGTTGTTCTGTTTGAATGTTAAAAAAAAGTGGCAGAAAAGTTCACGAATACGTGATAAGTTTCTTTCAACTAATAAAGTGTGGCTGGAGCGAAAAGTTCATGTACCTAATTTGGTTGATGCTACCCAACTTCAGCCAGGATCGAGCAAACAAGCACGTGGGAGACCTTACAAACCATTTGAAGAAGTTACTACTAGGGTTAAAAAAGCCGTGTTTTAGATTTGGTGGCAAATCGAACGGCTGAGGAATTGCGGTTTGCAGCAGATTTGGCGAGTGGAAAATCAAGCGGATCCGAACAAGAAAACAAAAAATGTCTGACACCTCATCAGGCTTTAGCCTTATGTCTCGATTTGGACTTATCTGATAGAAAGTACAGAATATTAAGAACTGTTATTAACGGACTACATGAAAACTGTCTTCCAAGTTTATATGCTTTGAAAATTGCAAGAAAAACATTTTTACCAACCAGTTTAAAGGTTACGGACACTTCAGCTGAGGTAGAATTGCAGAATTTACTTGACCTAACAGCGCAAAGCATTTGCAAAATATTGGATATTTATGGAACAAGATTTAAGTTAATATATAAGTGGGGTATGGATGGGAGCTCCGGCCATAGCATTTATAAGCAGTTGTTCTCAAATGACGAGGACACTGACGAATTTATGTTTCTGGTAGCCCTAGTTCCACTTAGATTAATCGATGTGGACTCGAATAAAGAGTGCTGGATTAATAAAAAACCGTCATCGACACTATTCTGCAGGCCTGTGAAATTTGTTTTCGCAAAAGAGAACCGAGACCTTGTTCGAAACGAGGAAGCGCAAATGCAACAAAAAATTGATGGCTTGCAGCAGAGTAAAATAATAATTAAGAACGGTAAAGAAATATCTGTCAAGCATGACTTAATTTTTACCATGATGGATGGCAGTGTAGCTAATACTCTGTCTAACACTAATGCTACTTCCAAATGTATTATTTGTGGAGCAACTCCCAGTCAAATGAATGACGGAAACGTTGTGAACAGGCCTCCGAATATATCCAATTACCGTTTTGGATTATCTTCTCTTCACTGCTGGATACGGTTTTTTGAATGTTTCTTGCATATATCGTACAAACTCCCAATAAAATGTTGGCAAGCTCGTGGAGATGAAAATAAGCGAATTGTGGAAAA
The DNA here is from genome assembly GCA_927349885.1 of Psylliodes chrysocephalus. Classification (NCBI taxonomy): domain Eukaryota; kingdom Metazoa; phylum Arthropoda; class Insecta; order Coleoptera; family Chrysomelidae; genus Psylliodes; species Psylliodes chrysocephalus. Next base: position 23,896,362 of record OV651829.1, on the reverse strand, counting down.
AAACAAAAAACGGATCCAGGCAGAGTTTAAGTCTAAAATGGGACTTATAGTAGATAAGCCTAAGCCCGGCTATGGATCTTCCAATGATGGAAATACTGCTAGGCGTTTCTTTTTTAATCCACAACTTTCTTCGGAGATCACTGGCATTAATAAGGAATTAATACAAAAATGTTCGAGTAATCGCAAGCGGCTGCGAAATTGATCTAGAACTGTTTGCAGTGTTACTTAAAAGTACCAGAGAAATGTACTTACACTTATACAAGTGGTATAATATGCCTAGCAGCGTTCACAAAATCCTTGTTCATGGGTGCGATATAATCAGTTCCTTTGATTTACCAATAGGGCAGTTATCCGAGGAGGCCTTAGAAGCAAGGCATAAGGAAGTCAAGAAGCACCGATTGTCTCATACCCGCAAAACTTCAAGAGTTAGTTGTAACACAGATCTTATGAACACTTTAATTTTAACCTCGGAACCCCTTATAGCATATCAACGGAATACGTCTTCGAACAAAATATATCGTACAGATGACGAAGAAGTTCGGAGGTATTTGAAAAAAATTAAACCCATTTCTACTTATAATGATGGTCTTAATATAACTGATGTTAATTTGAATGATGGTAGTTCGGAATCTGATTCATCATAAATCATTTAATTTCTTTTTATTAAAAGAAAGAAAAAATGTATTTCGTGGTTAAGTAAATTTATAGTTTTATTGTTCTTTATAGAATTATTGTTCTCGTTTTCAAAATAAAAAATATTTTAGATAAGTTTTGCTAACGAGATTTTCCATAAACACCACTTATATTTTAAGTAGATACCCATAAGCATTTTTATATTTGATTGTGTTTATATTTATATAAATTGTAGTTTTCTATAGAATTTCATTTATTGCGCCAATTATCCTACAAAAACACAGCAATATTCATCATTTAAAAATTGGATTATCCAAAGAGAGCACCAAAATCGTTTATTCTACTGCAAGGCGTCTAAGAACGTATAAAATAAAGGTAAGCTGCTTTTTTTCTCATTTTATTTTCATTTCGTTCAACTCGGCTCAACCGTATACAAAATATGATTTTTTACCTATTTCCTCATATGTCCGATTCACTGTGCGTCGCTAAAAAAGTGTAAGAAACACTGATATACAGCATATTATAGTGACAAAGACTGAAAAAGTACTTAATATCATGCGAAAGGTGTGTCATATATGTCTTGGGGAGCTGATGCAAATATCGCAATATTACTATATATTTATTTATATTTTTTACCATCTAGCAGCCAATATCCATTTGCAAAACGATATTTTAGCTAACAAGTGTTTAAGACTAGCTTTGAGAGTACCCCAATATCGATTATGTATGTGGAAGCCTCCAAAATGCCTTTATCACTAAAACGGCAAGTGCTTAGCCACACTACAAGTAAAAAATAGTAATCTAATAGTTAGCACACATCAACTCTTTATTTCGGACCTGACAAATGATTACTGGAAAAACAAAAAAATCACCAGCGCTAGTAGGGGCATATTCCACAATGCTCTTAACTAATCTTCAGAAGCAAGTTCTGTTGTGTCCCAATTCGTAGGATAATGTAACCGATTTGTGGTAAGACCGAAATATAAATCTATTGACTTTTCACAATATTTGACAAGCTGCAGCTCTTGATCAGTGTTATATCCTACTTTAAATTATCCATTATTGCGCATTTTTTTTACAAACCGGTATGAGGTAACATGACACATTTCATAATATTTTGCTACCTTTTTAATTGTTTGATTATTATCTATGACTTTCCTTGCTGCTTCCTTAAAAATGGTTTGAGACATTATGCCTCTTTCAGTTTTTCGTGGGCGTGGTTTCACTATACTTATAATATCTGAAAAAAAAAAAAATATATTGTAGGGTGTCAATTGTAACATATTACAAACGACACCATTTAATATAGGTATACTGACACCCACAGATATTCAAAACATATTTTAGATAAGTTAAAAACATAACCTTACAACTTAATAACTACATTTATATAGCTTACTTAACCCTTTATTTGGACACTTAACTTAAATAGCAGTCTTTCTAACCGTAACATCCTGATAAACAAAATAACAGGAAAATTGATTTTCACTTTTACATTAAATATTATAAAAACAAACGACACACCCAAACTACAAGTGCTCTACGCGCAAAATTTACCACAGATGAAGATAACAGCGTTAGCAATGTGCTTAATTAAGCGGTTACTCGAGTTCGCACAGAATATCAATATGATAAGATTTTTTATATTTGACACCTGTTACTTTCGACGCCAGTCTCCCTCACCATTAGAATTATGTCCCTAAACTCTGATAAGAATATTATAAAAGCAAATTCGCATAGATTTATTGCCTATTAAGTCTTTCTTGCATGTTGAAAAATTCTCCTATGCTAATAAATTTGCTAACGCCGCCGCCTTAAGCCTTGATTTCTTTGAACACTCCGTCGCGGTGAGCAGACAGTCCGTCGACCGTCGCGTTTTGACGATTTTATCCAGTCAGAGTTAGACATGGGTAACGCACTAAAATTCTTTGCGTTGATACACTAACTCCGGCGCACTCTATTGCGCCAACTCATTGCGTTAACGCAATTGCGTTATTGCGTCACACCACTGCCTGCGCCGAATGAAGTCGATGCACCTCGGTGTATCGCATGATACCGGTGTTATTCAGCGCGGGCTGTCCTTTTATAAGGGTCAAACCGTGTTCAAGGCAATAACGCAATTGGGAATTTAACTAAATTATATGTTTAAAAATAAACGAAAATATAACAGTGTAATGCACCCATTTTTTATTTCATTGTGTTCGGATTTTACAAAGAATACAAAAATTTCAATTTATATAAAAAGGATATAACTTTTGTATACTAGTAGCCAATCAAAATGGGAAGAACTAAAAACTGACAGTGTACAAGGTTAAAATCCACAAAATTCGACCTAAAATCCTACAAAAAATGATGTGACATGTTGCAAAGAACATAATTACTTGATAGATTTTGGGTAATCTACATTACGAGTTGCATCAATTACGTAAATTAAAATTCTCAACTCGTCACGGAACACGCAATCAGTGCCTGGCGCATGGCGCACCAACAACTCGCGATCCTTTCGACTCAATCGAAAATTGCGTTGCGCTGATACAGTAACAGCTAGTGTATCCAGTGTTGCCAACCTAGCGGTTTTCTCGCTAGATCTAGCGGTTTCACTTTCAATTTAGTGGGTAAAAACTTTATTTAGCGGTTTAGCGGTTTTTTACCAATCGTACCAATAATAAGTGACGCTTAGTCTTAAGTATGTATGAACCTATTTCTATTTATAGTTGAAATTTTAAATTGTTTATTTTCCCAAATTATTTTTTTTATATTGTTCCGTCTTTTTTATATATATTCTGTTTTAATTTTTTTTTGTATATTTCCCTACATAGTGGCATTTTATTAGAGTAACCAATATTCTATTTTGGAGTTTATTGATTCTGTTTTAGCGGTTATTCATTCTATTTTAGAGTTTATTAATTATAATTAAGCGTTTATTGATTTTATTCAAATTAATCTTAAAACACAATTGATTGTTATAAAAGTATTAAAGTAAGATAATACATAAAAAAAACAACGATAAATTGGTAAACAAAAATGGACCCGTATATTCGAGACGTAAATTATGAATCTTATGATACCGTAGAATTTAAAAGTGTAGATGAAATAAATAATTATTATAAAAATGTTAAAACTTGTATGTTTAAATTATTCCATCAGAATATATGTAGCATTAATAAGAATTTAGATGAGTTGAAAATATTTCTATCACGGTTAAATCATGATTTCGATTTTATTGTTTTAACGGAAACACTAAAAATACCAGACTTAAATACATTTCAGCTAACAGATTACAATATAATATATAATGAGGGAGATATAAATCGTAATGATGGAGTGGTAATATTTGTAAAAAAAAACTTAATAATTAACTCTGATATAATCCAAATAGGACAGTGTAAAGCAATAAGATCAATAATTCATTTAGAAAATAAAAATAAACTTGTTATAACATCACTTTACAAACCACCACCCATCAAGGAGGAAGAATTTGTTGATAACCTTTGGACATATCTGGAAGAAACAAAAAACAACCTAAAAAATCATAAACATATCTTTGTAGGAGACATTAATATAAATATAAAACAAAATACTGATTTAATCTCCTCCTATTTAGATACGCTAGGGGAATTTAATTTTGTATCTCTGATAAATAAATATACACGAGAAAAGGGACCCTCAAAAAGTTGTTTAGATCACATTTTTTATAGTTACAATGCACCTACCTTAGACAATTATACGGCGGCAATTTTTGATACACAAATAACAGACCATAAAGCTACTATTGCATATTTTCCTCTAAAAGTTGATGTGTGTCCAAAAACGTCATTTGTTAAAAAAATTAATTACGATAAACTGAAACTAGAATTAGGTAATCAAAATTGGGAAACTTATTACTCTATAGAAAATGTAAATGAAAAAGTTAAGTACTTAACAGAAACTCTAAATTTACTTTTAGAAAACAATACAAAATTAATAAAACAGAAAGACCACCATAAAAAAAGAAAACAATGGATAACAGAAGGAATTATAAAGTCAATAAAACAAAGAAACCTTTTATACAGTATTCATAAAAAGAATTTTGATGACGTTGAAAAAAAAATGCAATATTTAAATTATAGAACACTTACAGATAAATTAATTAAACAAGTTAAAAAAGATTTTTACACCAAACAAATAAATGAAAATAAAACTAGTTCGAAAAGGTTATGGGACACTTTAAAACAAATACAAGGAGATAGTAGAAGTAATAGAGAAATACGTGAAATAACTACAGATGAAGGGAAAAATATTACAGACGCAAAAGATATAGCAGAAAGATTTAATAAATTTTTTTCAGAAATAGGCACATCACTTGCAAATAAAATAGATGACCCAAACTCACCACCTCCGGTCAGAAATATTCACAAAAATTCTTTTGCGCTACTACCAGTAACTGAAAAAGAAATAAATAATATCATTAATTCACTTTTGAACAAAAAATCGCCTGGAATAGATAATATTTCCTCAGAATTAGTAAAAGAAAATTCTGATACATTAGCACCACTTTTGATGGATCTAATTAATAAAATGTTTGATAAAGGTGAGTTCCCAGCCGAATTAAAAAAATCTTTAGTAGTACCAGTCTTTAAAAAAGGAAAAAAGAGTATGTTTACAAACTACAGACCTATTAGTTTAATAACAACTTTTACAAAAGTAGCAGAAAAAGCCTTAAATTTACGTTTAAAAGATTACCTCAATGAATATAAAATCATCTCAAACAAACAATTCGGGTTTCGAGACGGGCTCTCAACAACAGATGCGATCTGTGAGTTGTTAAAAAAAAATTTATAGTTCTGTTGACTGCAAAAAACCATGTCTAGCAGTTTTCCTCGATTTCGCCAAGGCCTTCGACACTGTAGATCATGGACAGTTGTTAGAGAAATTGGAAGATATAGGGATACGTGGGAAAACTTTTGACCTTTTTAATAGTTATCTGAACAATAGATTTCAAAGAGTTAAAATCAATAATGAAACCAGTGACGAGAGGCCAATAGAAAGCGGTGTTCCTCAAGGAACTATATTAGGTCCCACATTATTTACATTATATGTAAACAATTTATATAATTTACAGATCACAGGAGAAATAGTAAGTTTTGCAGACGACACTGCGATTTTTTATGAAGCAGAAACTTGGGACGATCTAAAACGGAAAACTGAAAGAGATTTAAAGAAAATAATAGACTGGTGTTCCCATAAAAAATTAACCATAAATTACAACAAATCTTTTGTTTTACCATTTGTCAGCTACTCTAATAATCTACCTCAATTTAGTAAAATTAGCTTAACTTATAATAAAAAGAAAATAACATTGGAAAAAAAAATGAAATAAAATATTTAGGAGTTACCCTAGATTGTCATTTACGTTGGGACGCACATATAAATAACTTAACAAATACCTTAAGACTTCTTTTATTTAAATTTAAATACCTCAAAAATATTTTACAAGTTACTCACCTAAGAACTATTTATTATGCTTTAGTCCAAAGTCGTGTACAATACGCAATCGTCTGTTGGGGTGCTACAACCAAAAATCACATATCCAAACTTGAAATATTACAAAAGAGAATTCTAAAAATAATACACAACAAAAAAGTTAGATACTCAACAGATGCATTGTTCGAGGAAGTAAAAATAATGGATATACGACAATTATACATATACTCAGTTATAATACTAATCTACAAAAATAAACAATTATTAAACAAAATTACCCATAACTATGATACAAGAAGCAAGGATAAAGGAAAAGTTGGTACCCATCTTGTAAATAAAACAATAGCACAACGTTTTTATATTTATTTAAGTGCAAAAATTTTTAATTATCTTCCGGATATGTACAAGGCATATTTACAAATCATAAATTCCGTTGAACTCTTTAAATCTCTCATCAAAAAATTTCTTATTAATTCGGATAGAAAAACGCAAAGAGAAATAATTGATTAAATATAAAAGTATTCGAACTTATATATTATAATTTAGTTGTAATTGTATACTTTTTACGTAATATTTTTATTTTGTATTTCTTTATTATTTATATTTCATATTTATTTTGTATTTTAAATGATGCGTTTTTTAGCTAATTTTATATTGTTATTATTCAGTTTATAATTTAATATGTATTATTTAATTAATTTAATTAGATTTTATGAACTTATACATGTCAAGCTATAATAATGTATTAAAAAAAAAAAAAAAATGATTTAAAAAAAATGATTTCAAAAAAAAAGTTAGTAATTCGGCAGCCCATGCGCAACCACATGGTCATAAATGGGCAGCAAATACTTTTAATGTATAAGGTACCTGTCAATTACTCTAATAATTTAAAATTATTTAAATGTACCTACAAATATGATGTAATCAAAAAAACAAAAATGCTGAATAAAGATTATTATTATATATTATTATTTAGCGGTTTTTAATTTTGAAAAAATTTAAATAAAATTGATAGAAAAATAAATCTTGTGCACGCATAATATACAATATATTTGTGACTTGTTCTCGAGTTTTTGTCTTTTTTAGATGATCACTGCCATAAACGAACACTTTAATAATTTTATTATTCATTTGTTACTCTTTCAAGCGTGATTTTTTCATCTGTATTGGTAAGTTGATAAATTTGGTAAGATCCATGTACATTGTCACTGTATTAAGTATAATTTCACTTTTAGCCGGGAGTTCAATGCTTTTAGCGGATTCTAGCGGTTTTAATATAAGAATCCAGCGGGAAACCGAAGCGGAGTGTTGGCAACACTGAGTGTATCAACGCTCATAACGCATACAACTGCGTTAACGCAATAACGCAACGCAGCGCTGCGTTACCCATGTCTAGTCAGAGTATTTAAATGGGAATGGTTTTCTTGAATCCGCTTAGCTGAGCAGGACGGCGTTATGCCGCTGATTTGTCGCGAAGAGTCGGTTCATATCTGTTGAGTTTGATATCAGCGGAATCGTCGGCGTGTGCGGAGACTATATTATTAATTTTAAAACAATAAGTGACAAATTCACACATACAGATGACATCATTACTTTATTTTTAGGTTTCTTGGAAATTATGTACTTTATAAAACTTAACACGAATTCAAAAAGATCTGTAGAAATCTAAAATACTCCTTAAATTTGGTTTCATTTCCAAAAAGCCTCCGCTGCACAGTGATATTAAAGGCACCTTCTTTATCGCGACACAAAAACAACTTATCCACTGGCTTATTGGAAACTTTGACGGTTGCAATTGCCAGTTCCTCTTGTTCTTTCTCTTCCAACAATAATAACAACGCAAACAATTTATTTGCATCCATTTTAATACCTTTCGTTTACATTCATAATACATAAACAGCACGTACAGACAGAGAAAGTCTCATTTTCTATATTTTTAACAAACCACTTCGGGCGAAAATCGCAGTCCTCAGCGGTCGACGGACTGTCCGCTCACCGCGACGGAGTGTTCAAAGAAACCAAGGCTTTAAGAAAAAATCGAACATGACATAATTGTCACAGCAATTGTAAATGGTTACGATGCTATAGCTGGTGTGTCGAACACATGATTTTCATATATATATTTGTTTAGAATTGATTGATATTCAAATTTCGTTGAATTAAGAAAGACATTTATTCTTTTCATAAGATTGACAACTCATATTTCAAACAAGTACAAAAGTCATATTCCAAAACAAAAACCATATAAACAATCTAAACTTAATAAGATCTTGATTAAGATAATAGTCGTGTTCCTTGAGGGTGGAACGGCATTTACAAATTAAATGTCTTAGAGGTGACCAATGACGCTGAAGCGGGAACTGAACAATATTTACTACAGCACATTTAATCAAAAAAGGGATTATCATCATGGATCAGGATGATCTATTTAAAAAACATAAGTTTGTTCCAGACTGAAATAATTGAACATCCTGTATATCCGAAATAATTTTAAAACATGTGACAGACATATTTTTCACACCAATAGGAAATGGTGAAATTTCTCTAAAACAGGCGAAATTTTCTTAGCAGACAATGCTGAATTAAAGAGAGTGTGTATGGATTCGAGTAAACTGAAGAAAAACAATTACTTTTCTCGTTACTTTCAATGAAAATAAAAATAAAAATAAAGCTGAAAACTTTTTATATATTCTGTATACTTTGAAATAAACAACAATTTTTCTTTCTGACTTTAAATGGCAACATTTCGCCTTCTGCATATTTCATGAGTAAAATTACGTTCCCATTTTGAATAATTTTTCACGTCCTGAAATAATGCACTTTAAATGTTAATTCCGACTTCGATATTAATATATTAGATTCAATTTAACTTAGAGACTAATTGGCGTAAATGTATACACGTGACTAGAAAGGATAAATTGTGGGAATGAGAGTGATAATAATTAATGGTCGGTTTTTCTAATTACTAGTGGTATTTTTCACAAGACTAATGAATAATCGTTTTCTTTTAGAGGCTGTGCACGTACTCAAATAAATGAGAAATGCCGCCATTGTCACATTATTGTTTATCGATTTCAGTCTAGCATTCGATAGTGTACGTAGAAATCTACGGTAATAAAAGAAATAAAGGAAATAGGAATTATATCTACATTTCTTCCAATAAAAAAATGCATAATTAATTATTTGCAGGAAATCTATCAATAATTCTATGTTTTGATTTGAATTAGTTGTTATTACGAAATAAATCATTGATAGTCTGTTTTAAAAAGTTTTCAATTTATTAATTGACTTATATACTAAGTGAAAAGACAATTTTTAACACCTTACCCACTATAAAGTGTTTTTACGATAAGAAAGCAGTGATGTCATATAAAATTTGCGGCGTTAATTATAAATTTGCTGTCGCCCTATATGTCGCTTCTGTATACTCTTTTATTGTAGAATTTAAAATATCTACCTAGATTATTCAACAAATTACTTGTTGATTAAAATTCTAAGCATCAGAGTCCTAAAAACATCGATATATGCTTAAAAAATCCTCTAATACTGTTTTGAATAGGTTTCAACATGGAAATCCGCAGCATGCTGATCACTTTTCAATCCGAACCGAAAATTCTGATTGAAATACTAACACAAAAGGAAAACGATCTTAATTGTTACGTTCTCTCTTCTTTCCACCCTTCTTTTTTTGTGGTTAATTAAAACGCGGTTGATTAATTATGCAGCAATTGACTTTCGAAAAAAATCCATTGTGTCACCACTCGAATAATTCACAAATTACTTCGATCTTTGATTAATTGCTTGCTGGAAATTTGTCGCAAGTGAGACGAATGTTTCCCTCCAAGAGCAGGAAAAACGCAGGGACAAAAAAAATTTTTTCCATAAATAATTTTTTATCAACATTTTATTGAACTTAAATTTTTATAGTAAAATTTCGTAGTAAAAAATTCTTTTTAATTAAATTGTACACGAAAGTGATATTTGAGCGTATGCAACGGACATTCACAATCTGGAAATTGGCACTTTTTGTCAAATAACTGCTAGGTTGAGGAATAATGAATCATAAATGATACAGTGCCAACCACCCTTTTTCGCCTTAAGAGTAAAATCTACATTACAAACTGAAAGACCTGCGGGGCAACGGTAGTTTAGTAAGTATAAAAATTATAATTTAAGGGTGGAGCTTAAATACTACAAAATTACTTCCGAGACTAAATAAAATCAGCATTCATTACTAATTTTACTAATTGCATGTAGATACGAGGAATACATATTCTAAACTCTGACACGCGAAGTTGAGACAAAAGAACCGAAAAATATTCCACGATAGCATTTTACAATAATTGATTGTCTGTAGTTTACCAATAATTCGCTCCTGTACCACAGATGTCCTCGATTCAGAAAAGCGAAAATAACAAATTTAGGAGGCCAATGTAAATGGACAATAAACGGTCTCGTTGACATTTTACATTTTTAAATAAACTAGGTTTAAAAAAAAATTCTATACCTGTTGTTTTAGCATATTATTATTATTTATATTTTAACAAAAATTATTTTTGTTTTTTGAATAATCTGTTATAATAAACCACCTAGGTACAGCTTCTGGAACAAATTCATAAAAACCCGTATTGTTACATTGGCTATCAGCAGCCAGTTATAAAAATTACCATTTGGGCAAAAACTACAAATGACTTGAAAGAAAAAAGTGATAGGTAATAAAAAATTTTATGTCGGGTATAAAAAGTTATATAGAAAATGTTAGTATTCAATATCATCTAGACAAAAAACAAAAACATTTTTAAATGAATATAATAAATAAAATATGACCATTCTTTAACAGAGATCTATTTATTTGTAATGAAAATAATGTTTCTGTCAAAAAATTTATGTTCGGTATATGTAACAATTTATATAATGATAATATTTAAAATTATTAAATAAGAGCTTGAAGATGTCAAAATTTGAAATTCCTTTTATTGACCATAATACTTTTTCTTTTGAATGAGAGCATTAGTTTCTGTTTTTCAGTTTAGCTCCGTTATTCAATTCACATCTTAATCTGAACAGTACTTAAGCGTCGTAAAGTTGCAACAACTAAACGATATAATGAACTTTTAAAATGAAATTCTATTTATATTTAGAATTAAATGAGTTAGCTAAAATTTTTAAACGTATGAAGTTATTAAAGTTATAAATAATTACGTTACAAAGATTCATATGTGAATTTTCAATTTCTATTAATGTGATAGTTACTTATCTTTGTTCTACAATATAAATACATGGCTTGGCTTTGGCACAAAACCCTTTGTAGTAAAGCTACTAATCCGAATCAGAATCTTTATATTGTTATTTGTGAACTTAAAAACGTGGTCCACTAGTCAAAGTATTTGGTATAATAATTATATATCATCAATTGCTACTACCACTGGTAAAATCCAAAATTTAAAAAAGCGTATTTTAATACTAAGACATTAATCATATTTTAAATGGATCGCTTACTATCATGTTTTAGAAATAAATAAAGTGTAACTCTTAAATTAATAAACATATTCCAAATTAAGCTATTGCATAGCTTTTATCGCGGGCTCTGAGCGTGGCGACCGAATCAAGAAATTTCGTAATTCCGTAACGAAAATAAACCTAACGCCCCCCACTCCGGCCGGCACAGCGGTGTGTCGTTTTGAAAGCCGTGGAAGGTTTTATCCGACTCTATTCGTCTTAGTATGAAGCGGACTTAAATATACGTCTGCGGACTGGAACGTTTATGCAATACAAGAACTAGAAGAGCTTTCTCTGGCCTCTAATAAATTGGTATCACAAATGTTCCTGGCTGGCGTAAATATTAGATATTAATTTTTTTTTGCAAGAATTATAATAGTATATTATGCAACGATCATGTAATCATCGCATAAACCATACGAAACTCGCCTTGCTCGTTTCGTATCCCAGTTAATGCTCGTGTATTAATAACCATTACATGAGAGTTGCATACGCTATTTTTTCTACACCCGATAAATAATCAAGACCTATAAATATTATATTTATATTGGTATTGAACACAATAACAGTAATTACTCGTATTTCTATAAAAAATTCTACAAAATTGTAATTAATGATATTACTTCGGCTATTGGTATTTCCCTAGATTTTTGCGGCAAAATATTTTGTACTGTATTTTCTGCTTTCTCCAATATGTGTCTTCTATATCGCTGATATCAGACATTTTAATATTATAATTATCGAAGTTTAGCTATCTACGAAAATTTAATACGTATTGACAACTAAAACAATTACATAGGAACCTAGGACAAACGTCAAACAGCATGCTTGATTGAAAAATTGTAGGTTTCTATTGATTAAAAATCTGTATCGTAATGAAAAATCTGTATCATAATGGGTATCATTATGAAACGAATTATGGGCATATAAGTGCATTATTTTAATACGGGTGTAAAAAAAATTATAATTTTTATTTTATCAGTGTTAACTATTTCATTAATAAGCTATTGCACAGATTTTATGGCGACCGAATCAAGAAATTCCGTAACGAAAATAAACCTAACCCCTCGAAAAATCGAAAAATCGAAAAATCGAAAAATCGAAAAATCGAAAAATCGAAAAATCGAAAAATCGAAAAATCGAAAAATCGAAAAATCGAAAAATCGAAAAATCGAAAAATCGAAAAATCGAAAAATCGAAAATTCGAAAATCGAAATATCGAAAAATCGAAAAATCGAAAAATCGAAAAATCGAAAAATCGAAAAATCGAAAAATCGAAAAATCGAAAAATCGAAAAATCGAAAAATCGAAAAATCGAAAAATCGAAAAATCGAAAAATCGAAAAATCGAAAATCGAAAATCGAAAAATCGAAAAAACCGAAAAATCGAAAAAGAAATTCCGTAACGAAAATAAACCTAACACCTCCCATTCCGACCGGCACAGTGCTGCGGCGTTGCAAACCGTGCATCGTCTAACATCGTTTCAGTTCAACAGACTTAGGCACGGTGTTTGTGTGCGTGCGACTAGACGTATGCTCATAACTGATTCTACCTCTTTTATATACAATTTTGGAAAAATTTAATTTGAAAATGAATAGTGATCCACAAGAATCCACAACAAAATATGGGACCACCATTGACGCGGTATTTTCCAGATATTTAGAGGATATCAAGTCTCAAACTTATGTTTCTTATTTCAGTTACCATAAATCTATAGTTTCAATGATAAAAATTTCTGAATAACCTACATGTATTGTAAGATAATAAAAATATTTTAAACAATATTTATTCAATAAAAGAAAAAAAAATTGTTTTTTTATCGGTCACCACGCTCAAAAAGTGTAACTTGAATTAATGTCAAAGAAAAAACTTTAATTAATATCAAAGAAAAAAAATACTGCATAAATAAAATAAATAATTATAATTGAATAAGTTGATAAAAAATGTTATGCAATAGCTTTACCGCGGCAGTCCCCGAGTGCCACACGTATTTTATTTTAAACTCCATCTGCACTGGCAGCAACATAATTAAATTCATAATCAATAAAAAGTTCACATTTAAAAACTTTTTCTTGCAAATTAATTTCCAAACCTTATTTTCATTTTTTTTATAAATGTCTCCAAATTTTGAAGTAATGACACATTTTCGTCTTTCATTGTGCCACAATGCACAATCAGCTTAATCTTGCGTCACATGTTTTCTCGAAATTAGACGGTCATATTTTAACAGCGTAATCTACATCCTAAAATAGGAGTAAAAGTTTATATAAACATAGGTCCAAAAACGTTTCGTTTTTGAGATACAGGGTGTTAAAAGTGAAGTCATGATCGTACATTTTTGTAAATATTTTCTAAAATTCTTTAGTTACTGGTTTTCCAAAGTTAAAAAAAAAACAAAATTTTTGATTCCACAGGTTTACTAATTATTGTTTACATTTTCGAATAAGATAACATCAACTTATCATGAATATTTAAAATGATTTTCTCTTGAAAATGGTGCGTCCTAGCGAGATGCAACAATAGTAGCTTTATTATAAAGAAAACATCGGTTTTTCAAATTTTATAGTCAAAAATGTTACAAACTGTCAACAAAAAAAACTTAGAGCAATTTTACCCTAAGCCCCCTCTAATTTACCCACCTATGAATATGATCAAAATTTGGGGTGTAGTTCATTAAATAGAGCGCAAAAAGGTAATCATTTGTACCAAATTTCACTTAGTTATCTTTAAACGTTTAAAATATATTTACAAAAGAGTGTCATCTGGACTTCACTTTTAACACCCTGTATCTCGGAAAAGAAACGTTTTCGGACCTATGTTTATATGAACTTTTACTCCTATTTTGTGATTACGTTGTTAAAATATGACCGTCTAATTTCGGAGCACCCTGTAGACATCGGCAAACTTTTGAAAAATCTTCTTTTGCAACGCGCATCAAAGAGTGTGACAGATTAAAACCACGCGCGAAAGCAAAAAAATGATTTACTAAGTTTATTTTTGACTATTTTTAAAAGAAAAACATATGTATGTATTGTAATGGAGGAAAGTTATTGTGTAATATATAGCACTGCGTTGGGACGTTATAATTGTAATGAGCTTTAAATAATTTAAATCACAAATCATCCTCCTCCGTACAAATACTTAATGCTCCGGCTGAAATGTTATCTGATGCAATTAATGAAACGATATAACTCAATTCTTTTAACTAATGGGTTTAAAAATTTTCATCCATGTATTTAAGACACTTACCTCTGTACCTCGTATATTGTCAGCTCTTGTATTGAAATAAAAATAAGTAAAAGTTTGAGACTCTGTGTATAACTTGTAGTTTTATTTAAAATAATTGATATCAGGGTTTAGTGCGAGTTCAAAAATTCTTTGTAACTAATGTGGGAAAAAGAAACAGAATATTGTTACATAAATGTAAAAATTAACATAGAAACAAAAATAATAAAATAATTCGTCATTTAACGATCGATTCTTGGATCGAAAATGGCGCATTATACTATAAAAATACAGTTACCTATCGAGTTTAATATTCTACCCACCGTACGGCGCTTTTAAATACGTAAGTAAATCTCCTTTGACCGGCTATGTGGTAATTTCTCAAGACGGACAAAAGATGGTTTATGTGAAATCATAACCTAATCAATCAGATTGTCTAAAAAACATTATTTTATACAAAAAATAGAAAGATTTATCGTCTTTACGATTACTTAAGTACTCAATTATGGTAAGTACTTTCTTTTAATTGGTCACTAATGATAGTTTTTAATTAAAATACCTGTATAGCACTGTGAAATATAAGATGTCCAAGTGTTAAACTTATTTCTTTTCAGCGTCCATAACAGAAGGATGTTACAAGTACCTGGGGGAAATGGAGGCCTTACGTCTTGTATGCCGATGCATACAGCGGTGATCGATGACTTCCTGGGGACTCTTCTTCGGGCAGTTTTACATGATATTGCGTGGATAAGTTAAATTTAATATTACCTTTGACATTTATACACTAGTTAATCGTTTATACATAAACATTGAAGATTTAATATTTCTGTCTCCTTATTTTTAGGAAAAAGGAGTTTGGAGATGAAATTAGGAGGAAAAAATTTTTGTGTCCTTCCTCTTTTGTTACTTTTTTAGCACTCTCTTTTGTTTCATCAACAAATTCTGATTTAGATTTTTTTGAATCAAGTTGGATGAAAAAGGAATTAGCCAATCAAAATTTTGACAGTTTAGTTACATCTTTAAAATTAGATTATTGGATTTTTAAAGGTGAGTTTATTTAAACGGCTTATTTCATAATTTCGATGATAATTTATTGTTCATTAATTAATAGGTTATTTTGAAATCCGTGTTGTAATTTTTTTTACAAATTTACATTTTAAAAATTATAATTTTCATGTGGTAACATTGTCTCACTACATTTAGTTACTTTTGATCTTGTCAAATTTATCACTTTACAGGGTGTAGTCTAAATATTTAGATGAAACTTTTTTAAATTTATTTCTTTGAAGACTTTTTATCATTAACTTGATATTCTTGGGATTCCGTGTTTCATTATAGTATAGGTAAAGGTTAAATATATGCTCCTCTGGAACCACTTTTTAAAAATTCATTTCAGCTTTTTCTAGACAAAATTGAGAAAATGGGTAAAAAAAGTCGAACTTTGTATATTTTTTTGGAAAAAACAGATTCAAATTTTGAAAAGGTGTCTCCAGAACAGCACAGATTGAACCTTTACCTGCAGGCACATATTTTTTCTTTTAGAATAAGTCAAAAATAAACTTTAAAAGGGTATGTTTTTAGTGACATAAATATACTTTGAAAATAGGATTTTTAAAGTAATTTTATACTTTAAGTAGAAATTTGAAATATCAGAAATGGTTATATAATGTTATTAATTTCTTTAGAAGCCAATTTAAAAAAAAATGTATAAGCATTTTTTTATCTCTGCAAATCAGCTTCAATTTAAAAAATTGTAAGAATAAAAATTAATATAATAATAAAATGTGTAAATTAAAATAATCATTTAAATCGCTTGAGAAATATAAAAATACTAAGTAGAGGGGTATTACTTCCTCTTAAAATAGACCAAAACACATTTTTCAAAACTAAAATATCAGAAATACATTTTGATTTTTATTCATACCTATTTTTAGTAAACATCATGTTTTTTTCGAACCCTGCCTTGCCTTGCAGTGTCTGCAGCCATGGGCGTCGTTACACAATTCTATAGGGGGGGGGGCAAAATTTTGAAAAAAATTTAGTATGTTTATTTATTGGAAAACAAAGAAATTGAAACATAAAAGAGAATTTTCTTATGATGGATTTAATTATTCTGTGACGTCATGGCTTACTTCCGGTTTTTCCAGAAATAATAGAAAATCGCAATTAATTTTTTTATTTTTTAATGAAAACCCTTTTTCTTATTGAAAATTTGAATTTCTGGGGTATTTTTGTATAAGAAGCGTGTATTGAAAATTGTCTCACTAACATATTAAAAAAAATATGTTCCAATATGATGATCATTTTGATAGCTGACACATGATTCTAAAATTCAATTGTTCAATAAAAACGGAAGTTTCTATTTAAAAATTAAAAATAAATTGAGATTTTGTTATTTCCGATAAAACAGAAGTAAGGCATGAAGTCACACACCAATTAAATCCAGTATATTAGATTATTTGTCCCAAGCTTTTAAACAAATAAGTTTTCATTCCGATATCTCAATTAATAACGAAGATAAAAGCGGATAAATTATTAAACGGTTTGCTAATAATAAAAATGCTTAGATACGCCACTGGTATACGGTAAATGATAAAAAGATTTTATAAAGTTCGTACATTCATATATGTTTTTCCATAAACGAATTAATAGTAACATATTTAGAAAAAATATTATCCAATATGGCAGCCATTTTGACAGCTGACAGAAAATTGTCAATACACGATTATTATACAAAAATGTCCCAGAAATTTAAATTTACAATAAAAGAGGGTTTCCTTTTAAAAATAAAAAAAAATCTGTTATTTTTGGAAAAATCGGAAGTAAGCCATGACGTCACAGAACAATTGAATCCATCATAAGAAAGTCTTTCAAACAGAACAAAATTAATCTGATATCTCACTGAATAGCGAAGCTATGGGGGAGTGGAACTGTAGTAGTAATCCTAACAATGCCACTGACCTATTTGACAGAACTGATGCTTAAGTTGTCATAACAAGTCTCTAATAAATAAAATAACCCAACAAAAAATGACAAAATAAAAGTATATGGATTTATAAAACAAGTGAAAAAATTATTAATATTATTATTATATATTTTTATTACTTCAGCTAAAAAAAGTATTATAATCAATAAAAATCAATAATAAAACATAGGTAGGTATTTACGAGATAATGTATGAGATCTTGCCTAAGCCTAATAAGTTGTCATTGAAGAATAGGTTAAATAATGTCAAAATAAAAACACTACTATTATATAACAACGTAGAATTAAAACGTATTAACAAAAATAATTGGTATATTTGCGATTGTAATTTATATCTTCTTTATTTTTAGTTCGAAAGAACCCATAGAAATTAATGATTAAAACTGGTTTCCTATCAATAAGCCATATACAATAATTAAAGGCAAAAATCTAATCATTTGCTAAACATTTAATACTTAAGGGATGTTGAAGAATATCATAAAATAATAATTTATTGTATATTTAAAACCTTTTCTGATGTCTATTATTTCCAGTATTACTGTTATTATTACAAAAATAAAGGTTTTTTTCTTCTTATTATACAGCTGTGTATTTATTTTTTTGATTTAATTTCGATTTTGTTACTGAAAATTTATATAATTTACAGTTTTTTTGTTAGTACAATTTGAACATAGCAACTCCGGTTGCTCATTTTATTGTTTTTAACCTATTTTTTAGTAAAAAGTAAAATGTATACGTGTATTTGATACGCCAAAATTACAAAATATCGCCCTAAAGTACTCGAATTATCCGCAGCTTGCGCTACTATCGCTTTTGCTTTCCCTACCATGACTTCGCACTGATCGAATAGATCGCAGCCATGTTTTAACATGCCTTAGCGTGCTAAAAGTTCTTTCGATTAACTCTGTCGTTGGTGGAAGAGCCATAAATATTTTTTAAAGCACTTTGTATGTCTGGATAAAATTCACAATGTTTGGATGCTATATTATTAATGGAGAGCTCATTGTGTGCAGAAAGCTCTTTCGTACTCCAGTTTGGTATTCAGCTTCAAAATTGTCAATTCAAACTTTTTCCACTACTTTCATTTTCTAAACAGTAGTGAAAAAGTATTGTTTTTATGCTTTTGGGATGGCTTAAGGAAAAATTAACAGAGTCTTCGGAAAAGCGTAATGTAAGCGACGTAATAAGAGAATCCAGATATGCAATAAATATATTCAACCTACAATATTCTTCAACTATATTAGCCTGAATATTATTATTTTTATATGAGATTGTTGTTCGTAATGCATATCTTACGCGTTGTTCATTAAGTCGCTAAAAGCCAGGGGGTGCAACTGCCCCCCCTTGCCCCCCCAAACGACGCCCATGCCTGCAACTTTTTATTTTTAAATTGCATACTTATAAAGTTTTCAAAGATTAATTTATGAAAGAAAATATTTTGCTACTTTAATTTTGCAAATATATAAAAATAAGATTGCTTCAAGTTTAAAAAATATAAACTTACTAAATACTTTTAATTATAAATTAAATTTTGTAAATATAATAAATTTTCCAAACAATTACGATATAAGTTTTACTTGCAAGTCGCAAATAAACTTGCAACAAGTATACCTATATATCTAAAACAAAAAAATTGAAGTTGACAGTACTAAAAACAAACTACTTTAGAATATTTGGTAACTAGTGTGAAAGTAAATTATTTATAAAATGTATGTATTTATAATGCGATTGAAATGAATATTTATATTATGTAGTTTTAAAAAAAAAGTTATTTTTGGAGCCACCCTGTAAGTGCTAGTTTCAATTTTCAGCCGGATGTTCGTACAGGTAGCGTGGCCGAGCGGTCTAAGGCGCTGGTTTAAGGCACCAGTCTCTTCGGAGGCGTGGGTTCGAATCCCACCGCTGCCATTCTTTTTTTTTTTTTTTTTTTTAGAGAAAAATATAATAAAACAATTTCTTGAAGTTTTAAAATTAATTTTAAGTTGTATACGTTATTTGCATTAATTTTTTGATTTATTTTTATAGTTATTTCATTTATTGCCTACTGTATCATCTACCTATCTAAAAAATCCAAATTAGCTGCAGAAGAAATATGTAAAATAACATTTTCAAAATTAAATTACCAAAATAAAAAATCTGATGTGTCCAACACATGACTTTCCTATCTAGGTATTACAGGCTTTTTCCGGTTATTTTGTACAACCTATTGCAGCATCTCTATAAATGTTTAGAGGATAAACTAAATATATACATTGTCCACATACATCTACCGCGAAACATTTTTCTATAGATATTCATTGAAAATGAAAATACTGAAAAATTTAAATTTGGCACTTTTCCTACAATTTTTCCATTACGGTCCATTTTAAAAAAATCATGTATAAACAAATATTATAGAGATCGATATCGCAAACAACTTTTATTTCAACAATTTTCATAAAAATCAGAATTTTGCACATTTTGTCAAATTTTTCGAATACGGACCATTTCAGGAAATTTTTACATAAAGCAAAAATTATAGATAATAATATTAGAAGTAACTTTTATTTGAACAATTTTTTTCTTCAAACATAAATAACAGATATATTCCATAAAATATAAAAACGGCCTCCCATAAAGTACCCCCCCAGATGTTCCGACTTTGTCCAAAATCTAATCATTTCACGTCAGGCCGAAATAAAACTTAAGTTTAAAATTTAATGTTTTTTTCTTTATCCATTTTTGAGTTTTCTTCAAATTTCGAAATTTACACATTTTCTCAAATATCTCGAATACGGTCCATTTTAGAGAAATTATCTATAGAATAAAAATTATAGAGAATTATATTACAAACAACTTTTGTTTGAACAATTTTTATAAAAAAAAATATTTTTTTACATTTTGTCAAATTTCGCGAATACGGACCATTTTAGGAAAATTTTGTATATAACAAAAATTATAGATAATAAAATAAGAAGTAACTTTCATTTGAAGAATTTTCTTCCCCAAACGTAAATAACAGATATATTCCATAAAATATAAAAATGACCACCTATAAAGTACCCCCCCAGATGTTCCGACTCTGCCCAAAATCTAATCAGCTCATTAGACGTTGGAACAAAGCTTAAGTTTGAAATTTGGTGTTTTTCCGTGTATCGGTTCATGAGTTATGCGTTATACAGACACACACACACACACACACACACACACACACACACACACACACACACACACACACACAGACACACACACACACACACACACACACACACACACACACAGACATCATCGCGAAAATAGTCAAAACGGATTCAGGGGACCTCAAAACGTAAAAATCCGTCGAAAACTCGAGGTCGAAAAAAATCATGATTCCTATACTTTCCTTATATCTGTATACAGATAGGAAAGTAAAAAGATAAAAATACCTACCTACTATTTTAGAATAGTTTTGAAGAATATTGAAAAAAATTAATTTTTAGAAATTTTCTTTAATAGAAATATCTAATTAGTATATAAATAAAATAAAATATAATTTTCAAAATAAAAAAAAAAAAAAAACAAAAAAAAAAATACTCAGGTCCCACCGAGATTTGAACTCGGATCGCTGGATTCAGAGTCCAGAGTGCTAACCATTACACCATGGAACCGATGTGAATAATGTTTCCTACAGCTGTTCATGTTGCACACAGACGCACGGCAAAACCACGCTAAACAGTGGCTTGCTTGCTTATTTTTCGATATCATGTCAGAAAATAAAATTTGACAAAGTTATAATAATAATATCAAGCTTGGTAAAAATGTGTTTGACTAGAAATGTTAAAAGAAAATAGGTGGAAAGGTGTTTTCGATCAAAAGTAAATACAAACTATGTTATGTGTACCGATATAGGTATAATAAATCGATCATGTTTTTTAATAATAATAGCCTAGGTAGGTAGGTAAATGTAAATACAGAACGGTAAAAGATGTTTATATTATTTAAAATAATTTGAGGAATAGTACACATTTCGAAACACCAAAGGACATGTATGGTATTCTGGGTTTTAAACGATTTCCATAATTTTTACTTTCCTATCTGTATACAGATATAAGGAAAGTATAGGAATCATGATTTTTTTCGACCTCGAGTTTTCGACGGATTTTTACGTTTTGAGGTCCCCTGAATCCGTTTTGACTATTTTCGCGATGATGTCTGTGTGTGTGTGTGTGTGTGTGTGTGTGTGTGTGTGTCTGTGTGTGTGTGTGTCTGTGTGTGTGTGTGTCTGTATAACGCATAACTCATGAACCGATACACAGAAAAACACCAAATTTTAAACTTAAGCTTTGTTTCAGCGTCCAATGAGCTGATTAGATTTTGGGCAGTGTCGGAACATCTGGGGGGGTACTTTATAGGTGGTCATTTTTATATTTTATGGAATATATCTGTTATTTACGTTTGGAGAAGAAAATTGTTCAAATAAAAGTTACTTCTAATATTATTATCTATAATTTTTGTTTTATGTCAAAATTTCCTGAAATGGTCCGTATTCGAGAAATTTGACAAAATGTGCAAAATTCTGATTTTTATGAAAATTGTTGAACTAAAAGTTGTTTGCGATATCGATTTCTATAATTTTTGTTTATACATGATTTTTCTAAAATGGTCCGTAATGGAAAAGTGCTAAATTTAAATTTTTCTGTATTTTCGTTTTCAATGAATATCTATAGAAAAATGTTTCGAGGTAGATGTATGTGTAAAATGTATATATTTAGTTTATCCTCTAAACATTTATAGAGATGCTGCAATAGGTTGTACAAAATAACCGGAAAATGCCTATAATAACTAGATAGGAAAGTCATGTGTTGGACACATCAGATTTTTACTTTCCTATCTGTATACAGATATAAGGAAAGTATAGGAATCATGATTTTTTTCGACCTCGAGTTTTCGACGGATTTTTACGTTTTGAGGTCCCCTGAATCCATTTTGACTATTTTCGCGATGATGTGTGTGTGTGTGTGTGTCTGTGTGTCTGTGTGTCTGTGTGTCTGTGTGTGTGTGTGTGTGTGTGTGTGTGTGTGTGTGTGTGTGTGTGTGTGTGTGTGTGTGTGTGTCTGTATAACGCATAACTCATGAACCGATACACAGAAAAACACCAAATTTTAAACTTAAGCTTTGTTTTAGCGTCCAATGAGCTGATTAGATTTTGGGCAGAGTCGGAACATCTGGGGGGGTACTTTATAGGTGGCCATTTTTATATTTCATGGAATATATCTGTTATTTACGTTTGGAGAAGAAAATTCTTCAAATAAAAGTTACTTCTAATATAATTATCTATAATTTTTGTTCCATGCAAAATTTTCCTAAAATGGTCCGTATTCGAGAAATTTGACAAAATGTAAAAAAAATAATTTTTTATAAAAATTGTTCAAATAAAAGTTGTTTGTAATATAATTCTCTATAATTTTTATTCTATACATAATTTTTTTAAAATGGACCGTATTCGAGATATTTGAGAAAATGTGTAAATTTCGAATTTTGAAGAAAACTCAAAAACGGATAAAGTAAAAAACATTAAATTTTAAACTTAAGGTTTATTTCGGCCTGACGTGAAATTATTAGATTTTAGACATAGTCGGAACATCTGGGGGGGTACTTTATGGGAGGCCACTTTTATGTTTTATGGAATATATCTGTTATTAATGTTTGGAGAAAAAAATTCTTCAAATAAAAGTTACTTCTAATATTATTATCTATAATTTTTGTTCCATGTAAAAATTTCCTGAAATGGTCCGTATTCGAGAAATTTGACAAAATGTGCAAAATTTTGATTTTTATGAAAGTTTTTGAAATAAAAGTTGTTTGCGATATCGATCTCTATAATTTTTGTTTATACATGATTTTTCTAAAATGGACCGTAATGAAAAAATTGTAGGAAATTTTAATTTTTCAGTATTTTCGTTTTCCATGAATATCTATAGAAAAATGTTTCGAGGTAGATGTATGTGGACAATGTATATATTTAGTTTATCCTCCAAACATTTATAGAGATGCTGCAATAGGTTGTACAAAATAACCGGAAAATGCCTATAATAACTAGATAGGAAAGTCATGTGTTGGACACATCAGATTTTTTAGTAAGTAGGTACCTAGGTATGTTGATTTTGGAATCAAAAGAAGCAATTTTTTTAATAAAACATTTCTTTGTAGAGGTACAGGGTGTGTTCAAAAAACTGACATAAATATCTATGATGAATTTAATCCTGGAAATCGTTCGATTTTCGTAATTTTTAGATGTAATTAAATACCAACATTAAAGGTTAATAGTAATTTCATTTTATATGTATGAAAAATTGGAACAAGACTCCCCCGCACACCGCTTATGGAAAAGTGGCGACCTGTTAAATGTCATAAATTTTTGATATCTTGCAGTTCTCGACCTCTTAAGCAATAGTGTCTATGGAACCATTCAAATCCTATGACGTTTTTTAGATACAGGGTGTTAAACTTAAGAAATACCACTTATTATTTGACAACAGTTATTTCAGAAGGAAGCTAATCGATTATAATTTTTTGTGTCAAATCTTATTGTAACATCTTTTGACATTCTACGAATATAAAAAGGGGTAAAAAATTATTTTCCTTTACAGTGTGAGCTACAAATAAGTAAGGACATGTTTTTGATAATTACACCGGCACACAAAAAAAAAGTGCTCTGTTCTTTTGACCGGACCCATCTATCTCTATGTAGGTATTTTGACCCGCTGAATCCGAATCTGAGGTCAGTTTGGCCAATACACCTCCAAAATTTCGAGAAAACTTTAAAAAACCGAAAAAAATGACGAAAATCGGCAATTTTGGTGATAGAAAAAATTTTAAGGAGCTAAACCAAGCATGATTTTTATGTATTTCGATCCGCTGAATATGAATCATAAAAACTCCAATTTTTCGAAATGTTTGGATATTTTTTGCTGTTTACGTACGTTTTTAAGTATGTATGGGCTAAATATGCTCGAGATTCGTATTCAGCGGATCGAAATATATGAGAATCATGAAAGATTTCGAAAAAAATTTTTTCTTCCTAAAAATCGCAATTTTCAGCAATTTTTGAGAGTTTTTTGGAATTTACTTATGTATTAAAGGGCTTATGGTCTAAGTAAACTTTAGATTCATATTCAGCGGATCGAAATACATAAAAATCATGCTTGGTTTAAGTCCTTAACATTTTTTCTATCACCAAAATTGCCGATTTTCGTCATTTATTTCGGTTTTTTAAAGTTTTCTCGAAATTTTGGAGGTGTATTGGCCAAACTGACCTCAGATTCGGATTCAGCGGGTCAAAATACATAGAGATAGATGGGTCCGGTCAAAAGAACAGAGCACTTTTTTTTTGTGTGCCGGTGTTACTTTTATTGTTCTAGAAGGTGAAAATATTTACTAAAAAATACATTATTACTTTATTTATCATGTCTGATGATAATACAAAAGATATTAAGTACCATTTATACAGGATGATTAGTAAATATCGACATAGACCAGTATATTTTTTTATAAGTATTAATGTGAAACTTTTACGGGACTTTTGTGTATTTACCATATGTATAATTATCCAATTCATTGACTACAAAGTGATTTAAAAAATATATTGATAGTTAATTTATTGAATGTTTTTTATGTGAAAAAACGCTCCATAAGGGAAATTTATTAATATTACAATTTGATCAGGAGTTGATCAATGAGTAATTTGGTTATAATTTATAACCTAAGGGGACGTCCATTTTAGTTTAAGTATTTTATTGTTTATTTTTATCACTTTGATTTTAAATTACGGCAATATTCTTAAATACTAGTCTTTGCTAGTCTTAAATAAAAGTAATAGAACATATTGTGTTTTTTTTTTAATAATAATACAACGCATTTAAACCCTAAACACAAATTTTAAAAAATCTCACGTGAAATTAGGGGAGGGGAAGGAAATTCCTTACGAAATCTCACCAGGGGGGAGAATGTTGAAAAATCCTCAAAAATGCCTCACGTAATTAATTAACTTAACTAGAGTTGCAATCTTAAAAATTAAAGTTCTACTCGCTAGTATACCTTAGGGTCTGATAACTTAATTGCACTAAACTAACGTGTAACACTAAACCGCATAATGCTGTGCTTTGTTATTAACACAATCACTTGGCTAACTCAAAAGGTTTCACTCTCTTGAGTCTTCCTGTCAGGTTTGTGTTGTTAAGAAGCTGGATCGTCTCAACGGTCACATCTGAAGGTCTAAAGTATCAATGAGCATCGACTATGTTTCTCAATACTTTGTTCTGGAAGATCTGGATTATTAGAATATTACTGTAGCTGGCATAACCCAAGAGCTGAATGCTATAGGTCCAAATTGGTTTGAGAACTTGTTTATGTAATAGAATTTTGTTATATGGAGATAGGTTGGAATGCCTACCAAGTAACAAGTACATTTTCTTGAATTTTATATCTAACTCTTGTCTTTTCTTTTTAACATGAACCTTTCAGCGAAGTCTTGCATCTAATGTAATACCTAGCTATTTTGCCGAGTTAGCATAGGGGACCTGGGCATTATTTATGTTAATTGATATTCTTTAAGCATTTTTGTTAGTAATATTAATATTAACATATTTGGTTCCGTTTAGTTTAATACGCCATCTTTTGGTCTAATTATTTATTTGATTAACTGATGTTTGTAGTTTATTTGCAGCCTCTTCATGAACTTTGACTATCGCTAGGATGACAGTATCATCTACTTTAATTTCTTTCAAATCAGACTATGCTTCATCTTGTTTTACTCTAAAGAATCTATCTGAAATGTATGAATCCAATAGCTCTGAGTATGGCTGTGGAAGTAGCACATTCAATTTATTTTTTAAGCCATCATGCCATACTTTATCAAAAGCCTGTGCAACTTTGAGGAAAATGGCTGAACAGACTTCTTTGTTTTCTAATGCTTTTTCAATCGCATTTGAGATTCTATGAACCTGATCTATTGTTGAATGGTTTTCTCTAAAGCCGAACTGGTAATCTGGAATTAGTTTCCTTTCTTCAATGATGGATTTCAGTCTTTTTATTAGTATTTTTTCAAATGGTTTCGATATTATAGGCAATAGAGATATTGACATATATGACGAAACTTCGTTCGGAGGTCTTCCTGGTTTGGAGATCATAATGACTTCAGCTACTTTTCACAACCTAGTAGGTGTTTCGGGCTATGGAACTTTTCTACTCGATTCCAAGTCATGTATACTTCCCTTTGGCTATGGACTGTATTGTTCTATAGGAGATTCGAGCACCAACTTCTGGATTTTCGATTCACTTCCACTGGTTGAAATTAAGAATGTACCTTCCCTTTGCGTTTTTATTTAAATTTGATAAATTCTGATACAAACTAACATTTTTACATTGTACTTAAAACTTAAATTGGTAGATTACATATTATGTGGCAATTACACGTCGCTTTTTATAACATCTTATGTTACCGTGCCGATTTCTGCCGAGAGCAAATAAATAGAACCTTACTGGTCAAGTGTGAGAATAATTTTATTATGAATTCTGATTTATGCAAACTCGAAACCCGCGCCGTTAACCCTTTTTGTCCTTGGCAACAAACAAGCTCTGTTGATTTAAGGTGTCGAGTCATCATTGGTTGAACAGAAATTAAACGTTAGCTTGCTGTTCTATTTTTAAACATTTACTGAGATAGACTTGTATGATGAGAGAGATGCAGTTTGAATTGTTCTAACCGTCATTGTTTACTAATTAAAATGAGTCGATTCTAAAAATAACTTTTATATTGTATGAACTATCAATATATTAAAAATAAACACTCAACTTTTGAATATTTAAAGCTTTTATTCTGTATTTTAATAAACACTGTCAATTTGAGATAATCTTCATAAAAAAAAATTATTTTTTTTTATTTAAAAATTCCAAGAAAACAGATTTTATCTTACATTTGAATATTACTGCGCTATACTCAAATACGTATATTTCCTTTTAGCCAAATTGTAAGTTTCTATACTTATGGTTGAAGGGTTGATTAATCTACGTAATTTTTTATAGGCGTATCTTGGATCCTTCTGCTTTTCAACTAGTAATTGGGCGTGATGAATAAACATGGAAAGCACAGAATAAATTTGTAAAGTGCCTCTTATCAATCTTATAGAATGAAAAGAGAATTTTTACTAAACCGTCGGAGTAAATTGGATGAGATGAAAATAAAAGTCGAGTCAGATTTTTTTGAATAATAATGATAATTTCTGAATGTTGAATGGTTTTTATTATAAATTCATGTACTTTTCAGTATGAATAGAATTCCCACTTGGTCCATTAGGGATAAAAGATTTAATTTCTCGTGAAAACTATTTACACGAGGTAGCTTGGTTATGGGGTTATTCTTGTGTTTCAAAAATCCGTTGCTACTTGCCACTGTTACCAAAGATTTTATATTCACTATTTCATAACCTAACGCATCTAAAAATGGACGAAATAACGTTTTTGTTATGAATAACACCTCGTATCATTCCTGTAAATTTAGTTTTCCAACTATCTCTAGGAACAAACGATTCCTATTTTAAATCTGAGTTGCTTGAAGTTGTCAACGCATACAAAGAGCAATACGAGAAATATAAGATTGAGGAAATACGTGGTAACTGTTTTACGCTCACCACCGTATCATTGCGAGCTTAACCCGATCGAGATGGTATGGAATCAGGTAAAACTCACTCACTAGCCAAGTAGCTATTGATAAAAGTGTTTGTTATGAAGACATCACGCCATCTCTAAATCGAAGTGAGAGGACGATTGTCACTCATTAAATTCAGTAGACTCGATTGGTGGAAATCAGTGTCATGTGACATAATAATTTTAATATTATCAAGAAATATGTAGAAATGATGGGTACTAAAGTTTGAAAAATGAGCTATTTTATTATTCAATGTCCCCGATGTAATTTTGTTATTGCCAAAAGAAAAATAAATACTTTTTACGGGCTAGTTTGCTTGTTCTACTGTGATTACGTTTATTATTGGTAGCGATAAGAATAATAAATGGAGAGAAAATGCCGATGAATTAAGTACAGTATACATTCCAATAAGTTTTTTAAGTATTTGACTTTGATTATTTCACAATCGACAGGAATGTTAATTTAAGCTAATTGAATATCAATAAAAATTGTGTTTGTTTTTATTTCCTTTTTATTTGTTCATCATTTTTACAATTCTTACTTTCCTGTAACCAGTAAGGAATCATGATTCTTTTCGACCTCGAGTTTTCGACAGATCTTAACATTTTGGGATCTCTGAATCCATTTTGACCATTTTTGAGATAATGTTCGTCTATGTGACTCTGTCTACGATATTTTCCAAGCTGATAAAGATAAAAAACCAAGTCTTAGATAAAAGCTTTAATCCATTCTGGATCTGATTGAATACTGCTGGACCAGATGTATAAGTTGCGACTCAAAATCCTTATCACTTTAATTGGGGCAGTAAAAATAATAACGCTAGAAATACGTCATTTTATTATATAATTACCAAAAATCTTTGTATTTTAAATAAAGGTACCACCCCAATATTTTTAAACTTTCGCAGTCAAACACTAATAGATATCATTTTATCCATAACTGGTATCTATAAATGAATTCTAAAC
Organism: Psylliodes chrysocephalus; assembly: GCA_927349885.1. Classification (NCBI taxonomy): domain Eukaryota; kingdom Metazoa; phylum Arthropoda; class Insecta; order Coleoptera; family Chrysomelidae; genus Psylliodes; species Psylliodes chrysocephalus. The sequence goes on along the minus strand of OV651829.1, from coordinate 23,866,929 downwards.
TTACAAGTATCTGATTGATAACATTTCGATATCAGACCACCGCTGGTTAACATTCAAAATATACCTTCTTGAACCATAAGAAGACGGACAGGGCAACCTATGCCCACACTCTCCAAGAGGCTCTGAGAGAGGTGGAGGCCGAAACACCATACAATAACAATGCTTTGGAAAAGTACTTCAACACTATCCACGACTATCGCATGGTGGTGTCACGAGTTGGATCATCTCAGAAAGATGGCTAGGAAATATTTTAATAATTCAAGAATCACCAAACTCAAAGAGGACTCGGATACTTACAAATCTCACCTCAGGGAAAAGAAAAAATCGTTAGACAAAAACATAGCGATTCGAGGAGATCCTACTGCAAAGATATCGAATATTTCGCGTCGACAGCGAGACTTCACAAAGCTCTCTCAATAGATTTACTAGTAAAGGAGCAACAAGAGTTCGAGAACAAGCCCCATGTTAAATCCCATAAGAAATCGCTAAGGTTAAAAGTAGCAAAAAACGTAAATATCAAAGTCACGCGTCGAGAATCGAAGTCTGGCTTATCAATAAATATGATAGGATCTTGGACACCAATGCTTTTTAAATAGAAAACGTGTTGTTCACTCTGGACAGTAGAGTGCTGCTGTGGACATTTAAGTAAAGATTGGACAAATATTGCTAATAATTTAAATGGAGGAAAGTTATTTGTAATAGGGTAAAGTCAACGGCTCAACTTTCGTTTAGCCGAAATCTGTTATGCAAAAACTGTTGTCATAATAACAATTGTGATGGCTATGAGTAAACAAAAACTCTAATCTTATGGTGAGGAAATGCGTAGTTGCCAAATTGTAGATGATTACGGTTTTTGTTTAATTTCATTTAACTGAAATAAGTTATGCAAAAAATGTTGCTATGGGCACGCTTGTCATGTTACCGACTAAACAAAAACCCAAATATCGTGGTGAGGAAATGCGTGGTTGCCAAGTTATGGATCATTTAATGTTCACTTTAGTTTAGCCGAAATCAGTTACGGAAAAACTGTTTTCATGAAAACGCTTGTAATGCTAAGGATTAAAAAAAATCCAAATCCGGCAGTGAGGAAATGCGTAGTTGCCAAGTTATAGATTATTTAATGTTCACTTTAGTTTAGTCGAAATCAGTTATGAAGAAACTGTTGCCATGGAAACGCTTATTATGCTAACGACTAAACAAAAACCCCTAAATGACTGGATTCGGGAACAACATATCAACTATTGGGGAAGCACCCCAAAACAGGCACATGGAAAAGCCTTCATAGGCAGACCATGTCCAAAAGAACTGGAGAACTACTCTTAATGAATAGGAACCAGTTGAAAGTGATAACAGGGTTCATGACTGGGCACGCCCCAGTAAAGGGAAACTTGAAGAAAATTGGCATGTACAATGGGGAACTCATGTGCCGACTATGTCACAAGAAACCAGAAACGGCCAAACACATACTGTGCGAATGCGAAGCTCTAGATCGCAAAAGACAGGCTCTTTTTGGACAACCCCAGGTTGATCCAACAACGTATAGAACCCACTCACCCAAGGATCTGTACAAACTTGTATAAGGTACAAAGGTGACAGAGTGGGTGCTATGAACTAACATGGGGGTAAAACACAATAAGCCAATAGGCTTCAGTGTTATTCTAAGACACATAGTCAGACAAGCCCAGGAGACGGAAAAAAAAAACAAAAACCCAAATCTCGTGGTGAGGAAATGCGTAGTTGCCAAGTAGTGGTTAGTAGGCGGGTGGAACGAGCGTAACGTGATTGTTTCGTTTATAATAGACTGTGAATTTGGGCTGGCTAATAATTTATAATTTATTTCTTTTAATTAAACAATGACAATATTTCACCCTACCTTTACTAGTGGCTCTGAATCGGGATACTTCTATATTTTCCTGTGGGCCCACACTTAACATCTGAAGCGACTGGAGGCGCTAATGCGATCTTGATAATGCGGTTCACACACAATAATTCTGACTTATTCGGTGTCGGTTTTAACACTGTACTGACTATTTCTTTATCCTGAGCTCTATTGATTTTATTGCTTGAGCATACACAACTCATACCTGTGTTTTTATTACCATCGAAGCCGTTTGGTTTGGGAAGAAAGTATTGTCAATGGTAAAGTAGATATTGATATCAAAAGCTAATAAATGAATAATTAAACTTAAATTTAACATGAAAACGCAACAGTGATCTTATGATGTAGGTTGAAAAAGCGCGCCTGGCCGACGTTTCGAAATTCGCGCGCGCGAATTTCGAAACGTCGGCCGGGCGCGCTTGCTTCGCTCGCTTTCCTCTGTAGTAGATAAGAGGTGGTTGGGAGGATCGTAGCGTGATCCTATAGAGAAACTGTTGCCATGGAAACGTTTGTCATTCTAATGACTAAACAAATCACGTAGTGAGAAAATTCCTAGTTGCCAAGTTATAGATGGTTTCATTTTCACTTTAGTTTAGATTAGGATATTATGTTAAGAGTTAATCTAAATATAAGGGGCAAATACGCATTTCCTCACTACGAGATTTAGGTTTTTGTTTAGTCGACATCAGGACATCTCCATAACCGATTTCAGCTAAACTAAAGTGAACATTAAATTGTAACTTACCAACTATGCATTTTATTACCACAGGATTTGGGTTTTTGTTTAGTCGTTACCATGACAAGTGTCTCTATGGCAAGAGTTTCTCTGATTACAGCTAAATTAAATCATCTGTAACTTGGCAACCACTCATTTCCTCACCATGGGATTTGGCTTTTTGTTTAGTCGTTACTATGTCAAGCGTTCCCATGGTAATAGTTTTGCCATAACTGATTTCGTCTAAACTAAAGTGAACATTAAATAATCTATAACTTGGCAACCGTGCATTTCCTCACCACGAGATTTGGCTTTTTGTTTACTGGTTACCATGGCAATGGTTGCCATGGCAACAATTTTTACGTAACTGATATCGGCTAAACGAAAGTTAACCCCTCGTATTTACAGTAACTCAATGAGTTTCAAAATTGTGTCTCTTTGAAGCTCAGCTTTTTTATTTAGGCCCATTTTCAGTAAACTTGTAATTAGTTTCTTTTTATTAATTTGTTTTTCTTTGTAATTATTCCTAATTTCCATTCCCCGTTTTGTTTTATAAAATTGTCTTCGTTTCTCGTTAGCTTCTTCTCTCCGCCTTATCCGTTCGGCACCTCTATCACATCTACATGTGGATTTATCATGAAGTTCTTTTTCCGATGTGTATTTTTCTAAGTCTTTAACACCTTCAGATGCTATATCTGAAATTTCTGTGCGTACTAAGCAACACTGTTTTCCTCAGGAATGTAAACAATTTTGTTTGAATACTCCTCTATCGTAATTAGAATGAGGTGTACCTCTAATACCATCTCCATCCCTTCTAAGCGGTTTTTGTCTATCAGCACAGGTGATGTATCTGAGGACACCAACAGCATGGTCCAAGCAAATTATTTTCTTGAAAGTTGTTTTTGAATGGAGTCGTGTACCAGTGCGCTGTAGTTTTTTCTTGTAGGCTAACATTGTAAATCCATTAGTAAAATGTATTAAAGCGTGAAGATGTTTATGTGCTGTACTACCATCGTTCTGCTATTAGATGACATCTACAAATAGAATACCATTTAACTCCTAACCTAACCTTCGTTCGAGTGAACGTATGTTGCAACAACGCTTACATCACGTTCGTTTGTACTACTGCGCATGCGCAAAAATCTTGGTGGTGGGAGCAATGAATTATTTATTTAAGGTATTGAGAGACTCTTCCAGTCTACTGAGACATTTTCTATGAGTAGCTTCTCTAAAAATAACAAGAAATTGTCTTCATTGTCAAAAACTGACTATTGGACTCTCTTGAATCTAAATGAAATTAACGTATTGTCGCCCGAGGAAAACAGTGTTGCTTAGTACGCACAGAAATTTTAGATTTAGCATCTGAAGGTGTTAAAGACTTAGAAAAATACACATCGGAAAAAAAACTTCATGATAAATCCACATGTAGATGTGACAGAGGTGCCGAAGAAATAAGGCGGAGGGAAGAAGCTAACGAGAAACGAAGACAATTTTATAAAACAGAACGGGGAATAGAAATTAGGAATAATTACAAAGAAAAAGAAACTAATTACAAGTTTACTGAAAATGGGCCTAAATAAAAAGCTGAGCTTCAAAGAGAGACAATTTTGAAACTCATTGAGTTACTGTAAATACTTACACTGTTACTTTAAAAATATAATTTTGAAACAAAATATATTTTATTTTTATTGTCCAATGTTGACTTTGCCCTATTACAAATAACTTTCCTCCATTTAAATTATTAGCAATATTTGTCCAATCTTTACTTAAATGTCCACACTAGCACTCTACTGTCCAGAGTGAACTACACGTTTTCCATTTAAAAAGCACTGGTATCCAAGATCCTATCCGAGAAATACGCTAAGGCTTTGTTTTTCATTGTTTACGTCAACGATTGCCGCCATCTTGGATTCCCGACGTTATCTAACGTTATCATATTTACTGACAAGCCAGACTTCGATTCTCGACGCGTGACCTTAAAATTTACGTTTTTTGCTACTTTTAACCTTAGCGATTTCTTATGGAATTTAACATGGGGCTTATTTTCGAACTCTTGCTGCTCCTTTACTTTTACTCCGCAGCATTGGTGCGCTAATCAAGGAAGATGGCATGGAAAGTGCCAACCTTAAAGATAGCATTAAACTTCTGGTGAATCTGGTGAGGCGAGACGTCACTTTTGGCAGAAGGCGTTTGATATGCTCCAACTGTTTTAAGCAAACATGGACTCCTCCTATCTCACCGAGATATGAGGAGTCTAGAACCAAAGGCGCTAAACTCCATTTTTAAGAATTTTGGACCATTGTGAAAAACTGTTTTAACTTCCTGAGAAGGTTTAAGGTTGTTTTATTATATTTTTTTTATATTTATCGTTGTTAAAGAATTATGCTGACTTTAAAAAATATTAAAAATTCGTCACAATTATTTTAATAAATAAGGAAAAAAATTGGATATTGGAGCTTCTGCTACTCGCTTTGGGAGATTGCCATGTTTAATTCTAAATATGTGCGAGATTAACAAATTAACTATTACAAGCCGGAAGTGGCAGGTACGATTCATATCTACAGCGACGGTTCTAAAATAAAAGAAGGCTTAGGATGTGGAATATACTCCAGATCCAAATGACCTGTGAGCAATAGTGCCAGTGTAGTTCAAACAGAACTCACTGGGATTCTCATAGCAACAAAAGAAATCACCAAAAACAATATCACTGGAAGGAACATGCTCATCTATACAGATAGCAGACAAGCACTACTCACTCTGAACAGACCACGAATTCGCTTAGGGTTAGTACTAGAATGTCACGAAATATCCATCAACAATGTGGTTATCTTAAGATAGATCAAAGGTAACGCCACATCGAAAGGTAACCGTCTTACTGATTCACTAGCCAAGAAAGTAGCAAACCAAATACTTTTTAAACCTGGCCCTTCTATTGGCCTGACAAAATTAGGAGTGACAGACCGAAAAAACATTTCCTTGTGAAATTTAAGAAAAAATAGGATGAAACAAGGAACTGTAGAGTTGCCTGTGAGCTTTTAAGTTATCCTACAGCCATCAAATACTTGACTATGACTAGCAGTATCTGCAGTTGGTCAGATGCATTACCAAGTACGGAAACATGGGACTGTCAGAATTTGCATTCTGCAGGAGGTGCGAACAGGAAGATGATAAATGATAACATCAAGCATATCCTCTACAATTGCCCGACGCTCTCATTTATTAAAAGATTTGTGTTAAACACTCCTTGGCGACGTTGTCAACTACATTAAATCTGTAAGCTGACTCACGAGCTAGGAGGTGCCTAAAATCTTAAGAGGATGTACAATCGGCCTAGTGAGGCCTAAGTGCCATGAGGTAACTCACCCTCCACACGTTACAGATAATAATTTTGCAGTGAGCAGACTAGATTTAGGTAAATTCAGAACATCTGGGGAGGGGAGATCTTTATAAGGAGTTTCTTTTTCTACTTTAAGATGAATTTCTGTCAGAAGTGTTCATCTATAAATTTTGTCATACACGATTTAACAAACATTTAAATTTTTTAGTATTTTTAATGACAATGATAGAAAAACAATGAAGTGGAACATTTTTAACTTGGATTCATATTCTAAACACTTTGATAAATGAGCCATACTTGATATATTTTATAGAAAAGTTACATTAGTTATTTATTACAATTTACAAGTTATATTGAAACACATCCCACAAAAAGAGCTGAGCGATTATCAAAATAAATAATAGATAATCAATTAATCGATATAATAAATTAATAGATGTAATCGATTAATTGAAAAAAATTAATAATCGATTAAACGAAATAATCGATTAATCATTAATCGGTTAACAATCGCTTAAACGATAATTTTACCTATCCTAGCCACAAGTAGTCTGGTCCCTTCCTTTTGCTATTTCATTTTTGAAAATTTAGATAATTTGAATTCAAAAACGACTTTTTTGAGAAGCAAGTCTGCATACCACAATAGGTACTACATAATTTTAGACAATTGATATATTATTTTTAATATCTATTTTGGTATTTCGAGTAAATTTAATAATACCCTTAATATGTGTTGAAATTACATTTAACATGTCCTATCCGCTAATCTAAATCAGAATTCAAATACAAAAAAGAATAAAATACTAGATAGACACTCCCTGTATAAACCTCCGCACTTAACAAAAAGAATAAAATACTAGATAGACACTCCCTGTATAAACTAATTATCTAAAGTTGTGAAAGAACAACCCGGTTATTTTTCAAATAACCTTCAGACACCTGCGACTTCGCAAACAATCAAAACAAAGTCACACGAGATTTTTTCACGCAAACATGACCCTCGCGCGCAATCTTAAGATACTAGATAATCAATTAGAAGAAAGCCGGTAAAACCGATGCAACCTAACAACATAGAAATAATATAGAAGACCAATATAAACATAACATTTAAGCAGAAATTGAAACCTACTGTGCATAAAAACGCGTCTCTGCGCCTGACATCGCAAAATAGTGTGTCTAGAAGCTTGCGCAATATGCATGACTTGTCCCTGTAGTGTTGCCAAATATATTAAACATACCTAACAGAAAAGAATTTTAAATTAATTAATTTTTAAATTATATGATTTAAACAGTTTATATCTACGAAATATCGCCACAAAATAACTTATACACATTTAAATAATCAACTAATAATATTTATGTGTAATTACATTCCCAAAAATATATACAAATACCGTATTAATGTCATTAATACCGTATTTTTAATGTTCAATAAGCGAGTCACCTACAAATTCAATATTGACCTGGCAATAGCACTAAAATCCGGTGTTTCAAGGCTATATGACGCTGCCCTTACAGGACCGTTTGTAGTTTATTATTTATGCCGCGTTTGAGAATCCACATCGGATGCATCTGAGATGTAGTAAGTAGTAAATCTTTGATCACGTGATTCAGTATACGTAAATGTAATGGGACAGATGTGTCCGATGTGGATAAAAAACGCTCGAGATGTAAAAAATGCATCCGATGTGGATTCTCAAACGCGGCATTAATTACACGATGAAAGTGGCATTTTATTTTTAGTTTTGTGTAGTGTTTAGTCAAATCCTAGGTACAATAAAAGACATTTTTACATTGGCTAATGAAAATGTAATCAATGTATTAGGCAGCTGTTATATTTATTACAAGATTTATGTCTGCAAATCTAAACCTACCTAAGAATTATAATTATGTAAATAGAGAGCTGTATATTTATATACAGGCTGCCCAGCGACGGGGAGACATTATCGATATCGGTTTTAAGGCATTTTAAAACATAAACCCGATCTCAACAATCTTAGGAACTCTTCTGTCACTCGATATTTTAATCGGTACTTCCTCTTCGCTTTTTGGCTGGCACAACAATTATTTACATTTCTTCATTCCTTACCGCGTTCGAACCAGTAAGGTTTAAAGAAATTTAAAAAAAAACCTACTTTAAAAATAAAGATGTTAATGATTTTCTTATGGATCCCATCTTCAGATCTTGACTTAATGTATATAAAACTGTTTCCTTTTCTAACAAAAATAATCCTAGAAATCGGGCAACGTGGTAAAGAATTATCGCTCAACATACATAAAAAAATATTTCAACGAATTGAGAATATCCTACCATTTTGAAGTATGTTAAAAAAAAATTGTTAATAAAGTGAAAAGTAGGGCATGAACATATATTATAAAATATATAAAATGATAGATAAATCCAGTTTTGAAGGTATTATAAATAAACTGTGGAAATATCGAGAATCTCGATTTTGAATCGGAAAAATATTCTACGCAATTTAGTATGAAAGCTGATCAAAATGAAACACATGAACGACAAACTGTTAATGACAACTTTCTTCAAACGTTTTCTATTTTTCCGAAAACTAACTAGATAGTTCGAAAATCATTTCCTTCGTTAAAACGCCTCTGGTTCCGAAAAAGGTACACGCCTGCCAACATTCATCGTTCATTAAAAAAGTGGTAGATACAAAACGCTTCGTATTGTAAGGCCAAAATATATTTAGAAATCGAAATAGTCATATAAACAAAAAAATCATATGAGTGAGATAACTATCAAATTAATGATTTACAAGTTTATTCCTATTATTTATAAAATAGGTTTGCAATGTGCTGGTGTGGAATGTTATCATCGACTAAAAACTTTAAATCTTTATATTAAATTGATCGAAAACAAACTATAAATTGGTTTAGGCTATATAGAATGTTTCTAGTAAGCAGCAACTAATTTTTATTATGGAACCGAAAGACCCTTTTAAAAAGGTTCAAAATTAAAATAAAATATGTACCAAGTAAATGTAGTAGTATTTTTTAATTTTTTAATTTATATTGAAAATGGTAACATGAAAGGTTTTCTAACGACTCATAGTCTCGGCTGACAAAATGTAAAAAAATATCGAACATAATATTCCTGGGCCCTATTTTGCACTCCCCAGATTAAATTTAGTTGTAGCAAATGATATTATCAAATAAGATGTCAAATCACAAGCAAAATCTCGTGACTACAGTACTAATGATTGCCTGTTTGGAAAAGTATCTTTGTTTGTAAATATTTATATGCATAGTTATATTTAAATGCGCGAGTGTAATGTTAAGTATAAACAAAATCCGCCCATTATGTATATACGTTTAGTTACCGACTCTAGTAGATAGGCAATTTGTTATTGTTTTAAGTTTTACCGTAGGGAGAGAGAAAATCAATATTAGGATAAATGGTCCAGCTCCTTTCTGGTTACGTAGGTACCTAAAAAGTATTTTAGTTTTTGGTTAAGTAATTAATTATTGTAACAGTGATTTTCTTGTGATAGTACCTAATTTAGATTGTGGATTAAAGTTTTTGTATATAATTTCGCTGTTTAATAATAAACGTAGTCAAAACCGGAGCACGTGGTTTTTCTGGAAAGTATTTTTAAAATCACAAGCAAAATCTCATGACTACTGTACTAATGATTGCCGAAAATTAACTAATTCATATTTTATGCCATATCTTTCTTAATAAGGACTGTCAGAACCATATTTACCTTAACTTGAAATTTTTTTAATCGTTTTTTTGTATAGAATCATCTCTAAAAATGTATGATTGAAATATCGTGCGAACTATTTGTTCGATCAATAAAAAACTTGCACCGGTCCTGTTCGCGCCAGCACCGTTATACGCATGAGCTCCGACACACTATTTTCTCCTTATGGTTTCATTTTTGATATATGGAATCGGCTTTCTGTACTATTTCTATGCCTAACAAGCATGCATCGAAAACAAAACACTCACTTTCGCTCAGTCAGTCAAACAAACAAGTAAAACTCTTTAAAAGGGCCGGCAGTCGCTGTAAGTTAATTTAAAGCATTTGTGCGATTTGATTTACAGAAGTTAACATGTAATCGATCAATAAATTTATGTAACCAAGTAGTAAATGTGAAAAATGTGAAATCAGCAAGCCGTGAATATATTAATTGGATGCTAGTGACCCTTAATATTTTTATCAAAACAGTTTAATTTATTTGTTGCCAATATATTGAGAATCACTCGCGTCGGCGCACATCTGTGCGTTTGTAAAGGACATTTTTGGATTTTTAACAGAAGAGTACCGTATGAACCGCATTGAAAAATCGAAATATTTTGTTATTTTGTTCGTCGGTGTTCCGTTTTCCCAAGAAGAAAACGTGTGGGGCCCCCTTCAAGAATTCCAGAACGCAGACATACCCTAGGTGAGTCTCCTTAAAATATTGGCTTCTTCAAAATTTTTTTTGGGTATTTAAATTTAATTATTTAAACGACTGCCTAAAAGGAATTAAGGTTCTCTTGCAATCCAAAAACTGAGCTACATTTAAGGGAAAAATCAACATAGGGTGATAGTTTTATTTGAATAAACCCAGTGCTTCAACCAGAACTTCAAGAGTATCTTTCAGAGGCTACAGGGTGGAGCATAAGGCCTTCACCCCAGGTAATCTATTCCGAATACAGGCATACAGTCCACCATGATCGAAGGCAGTAAATGTCAAGCCCAATAAAGCTAGGGTGAAACAATATGATTGAATTAAGAATAACGAAATAGGGAATGGAAGTGTTACATGACTTACTTTTCAATAAATATTTGAAACTATAATTATTATATTTTAAATAATTTAATTGCTCTGAAATAACTAAATGAATAAAAATAGTAAAACCAACAACGTTGAAAATCATTGTGTCATAAATTGTTCCTCGTGAATTTATGGCAACGATTAATTAGAATTCTGGCGAGACCAGCTTTGCTAGGGATTAACTAACCCCTAATCATATCAGATTCAACGTAATTTCACCCAGGACGTGTTGAGTCAATATTCTGTCTTATTATTCATAAGTGTACGAGCCTTTCTGACCCTAATATTAAATAATCATACCTATCCGATCTTAGATACCTGTGTGCTCTGCTAAGTCTCATTACGTCACATCAAGGATAACTCTCTCGGCGGCAAAGGTGTATCTGTTATATTCCGTGGGAGAGTATTATGACGGAATTTGCACGTCATAATTTTCGTAACAAAAACTATTAACTGACTGAGTTGACGATAGGACCAGGACTACCGTGGAGATATTTAAAAATATACTAGAAATTTCAAGGAAAATTTACTAAATTGTACTAAATTGTACTAAATTTTAGGTGGACTGTCATTTGTCATAACTGTCACGTATATTGTCGGTTGTCATGTCAAATCTTGTCGAATGTCAACTGTAGGATGGATGGGCGTTGTTTGTTTTTGTTGCTTATGTACTTTGAAAAATTCGAATTGGAATATACCACTGGAATATACCGATACGTTAATATGAATATAGTTTTGTTTTAAATTTTATTATTTTAATCAAGTTTAAAGGCAAGTTTTTATATGTTTATCAAGGTAGGTAAAAATAAATTGTACGATCATAAACCAGTCACTGACACCAGGATTCTGCGCAATATATACGAGCCCAGACTCATATGAATTGGACCAAAACAAATAATAAACACAATTTTATTTTTCTGAATTAGAATTTATTTTACTATTATAAATTCAACGGATACGATTAAGCTTATTCGATACTATGTGGTTTTGACAATTACTCAATAATATATAAGATTTTTATCAACTACAATAATTATAAAATGAATAAAAAAGAAAATTAATGTCTGGCGCAAATTAATTGGACCAAATATTTAGTCAACGTTACCACTGTGTGACGTCACCCTTACGTTTTATAACGGCGTCAATTCTCTGTGGCATAGTGCCTACTAATGTTTGACAGTAATCTGGTTGAAAGTTATTCCAAATTTCCTGAACTTTAACCTTTAATTCAGGAATTGTGCGAACTGGCGTAGGTCGAAATGCTTTTTTCATCTGATGCCAAAGAGTCTCAATAGGAGATAGGTCAGGACTGCTTGAAGGCCAGTTTAAAACAGGAATATTCATTTCCTGAAACCATGATGTTATGGATTTCGCTGTATGGCAGGCTGCGCCATCTTGTTGAAATATAAATTCTCCATCTGTCAGTTGAATTTCATTAATGGAAGGCAACAATTCTTTTTGTAAAATACTTTTGTACTTTATAGCATTGACAGTGCCATCAATGAAAAGGAGATGTCGAACTCCTTGTGAGGACATACAGCCTCAGACCATCACAGATGCCGGGAACTTAACCTTTCTTTTGAGGCAATCTTTGTGATATTCTTCTCCTGGCATTCGGATAACTCTGCTTCGTGTATCGCCAACACAGACCTCAAACTTAGCTTCATCACTCCAGATAACTGAATCCCATTGACGTTGAACCCAGTTTCGGTGCTCTTTTGCCCATAACAATCGGTTTCTTTTTTATTTCTCTGTGAGAAGTGGTTTTTCCTTTGCCTAAAGTGAGATGATAAATTTGAATATTTAAGATGAGATAAGTGTTTCTTGTAAAAACTTACCTTGTAGAATCCATATCCCATTTTTTTCATTCTCCTCAAACAAGTGTCTTTTGCAATTGCATGGGCCCATTTTACAGCCAATTCTCGAGAAGCTCGGCGATCTTTTTTAATAAGTATCCGAAGAGCACGATCATCTTTTTCGGTAATCTTTGAAACACGGCCAGTTTTAACTTTTGTTTCAACATTTCCGGTTTTTTTTAAATTTGAAATTATATTTCTTACAGTTCCTTGAGGAATACTTAAATTTTGAGCAATTTTATGTCCAGAAAGTCCTTTCTTATGGGCCGCAACAATAGAATTTCTTAAATCGTCAGATAAACACTTTCCGCGAACCATTTTGACAAGTAACTAAATTGAATCACTCAACAAACGTCATAAATTATTTCTTCAACGCCCACTTAATAATATAATTTCCAGAAAAAATTATACAAGAGATTTTATTGGATAAATAAATATTTATCATTACGATTAATTTGCGCCAGACATTAAGTACTTTTCTTTTTTGTTTATTTTATAATTATTGTAGTCGATAAAAATATTATATATTGTTGATTAATTATCAAAACCACATGGTATCAAATAAGCTTAATCGTATCCGTTGAATTTATAATAGTAAAATAAATTCTAATTCAGAAAAATAAAATTGTGTTTATTATTTGTTTTGGTCCAATTCAAGTGCGTCTGGGCTCGTAAATTGGCGGTCCCAATAATCTACTGCGCAGATTCCTGGAGTCGGTGACGGGTTTCTGATCGTTATTGGAATAGACCTTATGTAAAACCCCTTTTCTTTAGGGAAAATACCGCCAATATTTACAATACTTACCCTTATATCGGAAAACTTAGGCTTTCTACCATACATTGTGCTACAAAAACGATTAGTATTTCAAATTGTACTAAATTGTCCTTGATTTGACTTAAAATTTACTTTTGTACTTTGCCGTGAGAAATGTACTAAATTTAGTACAATTGTACTGAAACGGCAGCCCTGGATAGGACGGCAGTATATAATGTCGGCTGACCTCTCGTTTTCTACTTTTAAAATGCTTCAATAAATTAAAAAGAAGTCATCTCCATTAAATTTTGTAAGGATATAAACTCTGTCGTGTTATCAGAAACAGGTTAGTTCATAGATTACTAGCGCAATCAAATTGAAACGATCTCATCCGCGCGAACCGAAATATCCCTGTCTCCCACGATTACCGCAAATCCACTTCCATGAGTTGTGCGCTGCAACCAACTGTGCCAATCGGACACGTTAACTTACTGAAATTATATTTCATTCGAACATATCCCCTAATGGCTCTTTTGTATAAAAATATTTGATTAAAACAATTATTCATTACACTTATGACATCAGATTAAAAATGGCGTATCTGGATAGACCGATGTAATTACCTTTAGCAAAAAATTGAAGGAATAAATTAAAATACTTAACTATTTTTTCTATAATTACCATTTTTACGGGTATTATAAAATAATCCATTACTATTGTGTGTCGAAATATCTGGTCTAGGATGCACTTAAAAGAAACCGAGGTATAACCAAATAAGACCTTCACCATTTGAAAAAGTATATTTTTTACATAAAAAATGGAAATTGACGATTTTCTCCATTAGTCGAAATGCGTATATTTTTTTTTGATACCTTTGAACAATCGTAACTTTTTTGTTAAAGAAGTGTAACAACAATTTTTATTTATTTTTCTTATTGTAAACTGTACCAAAAAATAGTAATATTAAAAAATAAGACAACAAATTGCCAATATTTTTTAAATCTACCTTGGCATAAGTTTCTTTTGCAAAAACTGCACAATTTATACTAGAATCACAATCGACACGGAGTAATACATCTGTCACATCAGGAAATTTTTAAATTTAATCATGGGCGCTTCACTGTTCATCTTTTTAAAATTTGCCTACTGGATTCCCCTAATATGTACATGTAATAGTTCCTTCAATTCAGATCTTAAGGAGGTCCTTTCGCCACACCTCTCGCCTCAAATGTTAAAAAAAAGTTATTAGATTATGACTAAAATTAATTTTTTTCTAATAGTAGATGTCCTTATTTATCTAATAGTGAACTTTTAACTATACCTTACCGTGCAAATTTTTGAGAAATTTTTTTTTTAAAAATGTGTGTGTTTGTACAGTGTCTTATGAGAAAGTAAGACTTCAACAACAATTTTCGAATTATAATTAAATTTACTATTATTTATTGATTAGATGGAGTAGAAAAAACCTAGTTGAAAATTTTTTGTGATTTTTTAATAATAATTTCTCAATAAATTCCACGGTAACCTATATATTTTATTGTAAAAAACAAAACCTAAATATTTCAAAAACCTTATTTTTAGTTTTTTTCTACTCCATCTAATCAATAAATAATAGTAAAATTAATTATAATTCGAAAATTGTTGTTGAAGTCTTACTTTCTCATAAGACACTGTACAACCACACACATTAAAAAAAAAAAATTTCTCAAAAATTTGCATGGTAAGGTATTGTTAAAAGTTCACTATTAGATAAATAAGGACATCTACTATTAGAAAAAAATTAATTTTAATCATAATCTAATATTTTTTATTTAACATTGGTGGCGAATGGACCTCCTTAATAATATTTTTTTCAATTGTTTAAACAATTATAATTCAATTATCCAATTGTATAAAATGCTCAGTAGTATGAATATATTCCTTCCCTATAATATTACGTACCTATTTGCTCTTGAAAATAAATAAAAGTTCCTATCATCAATTAACCTACTAATATACACTACTCTCCAAAATTAACGCACCACCTTAAATGTACCATAAGTTTGAAGCTATTTTTCTTCTAAATTGTTAATTGGATTTCATTGATTTTTTTTTAAATTATAGGTCTATTTCTAACGAATTACTGTATCAATGTTTTCTAGAAAATGATAACATTTTACCCATATATAGGGTGTAAAGATAAATTTGTGTTTTTTCATCTTATTTTGCAACACTCTGTGAAAAAAAAAATGTGTTCAAGATATGCGATCTGTTTCATTTTCGGTGCCCCACCCTGTATATTCCTTATTTTGTGGCAAACAGACTTAGTCTAATGCCATTTTCTCTCTCTCTCACACACAGATCAGGAAATTTCAGGTATGGGTGTCTATATTATTATTTAAGGGGTACATAAAAATACCATTTAAAAAAATACTTTTTTGAAATATGTATTATTGAGTATTATTTCGGTATGTAGGTACTTTACAAAATGTTTTTCGAATTATTTGGAATTGTTATGTAAATGGTAGAGTTATCTGTTTGAGTAAATTAACAACAAGGTATATAACAAATATTTCAAGACTACATTAAATTTTTTAAATCGTTATTCATCATTGACTTCTTCGAAATGTTTGATGTCAAAGTGAAATTTAATAACAAGTGGAGAGAAAGGTGTCAGTTTAGAGTATTGAAAGTAATCTGAGGGTTCAAAATCTATAAATGTGACTATAATTGTATTAAAAATATAAATAGGATAAATCCTATTATAGAAATCTATAATATAAGGGTTAATCATTATTTTATCATCTTCTTGGAGATTAGTAATGCCATGGAAAAACCAGAATGATAACAAAGAGGTGGGATTATAAGATGGTTAACTACCTAGGATTTGGTATGAAGATAAGATAGATAGTTGCAGTTAGTATCTTGATAAGTTCCCAGGATTTCTATTTTAAGATTTAATTAATCGTTTTTGAATGGGTTAATATTGTATCATAATAAAAATCGCACTGTCAACCTTCCTTGTAAATGACATTTAACAAAAACATGCACGTAATGAGATCTTATAGCGTACACGTGTGTTTTAATAAGAAAACCTAAATTTCTCGGTTTAATCAAATTTCAATTAAATTTTTGTCTACGAACAACTTTATTTGGTCTATTTACTTAAATTGTGTCATTTAAAAAACATAAAAACTTTTAGCAGTAGCGAAATACATGTTGGATTAAATGTCTACAACATATTATACAATTTTTCAAACAATATGTCGCGTTTTCTTAGTATGCTATGGATATAAACGCCATGCCATTTATGTTGTCATTTTTGTAACAAAATATAATTGTATCCGAACATTTTCTCAACTATACCTACGAACATGTTTGTTAGCAGTGAAAGTGATGAAATTATGAACACTCCATCGAAAATTTTAGAAAAAGCATTGTTACCTTAAAATCCAAAGAAAGATACGAAATTTATGGATTGGCGACATAAGCATAACGTTAAATCTTTTTTTGAGAATGTTTTAAGTGGGCGTAGAAAAAGTATAGTACGTTACACGCTGCGCGGCTTCGTGCGTAAACTTTTTCACTTCGTGCGTAATGGGTTACTTACAACTCTTGTTACGTAATATACTATTAATAAATAAAAAACATTAGGCTTTTTTTATAGAATTTATACTACCACTTAATAATATAGTCGCGACCCCTAAATTGATAGTCCGTTTACCCTGTGTTCTTGCTGGAATTCAATTATTGTGTTCTTGTATGCATATTAATTATTGGTAATTTGTTTCAGATGGTGCCTTCGGCAGCTCTTGTATTCCTCTGGTCACGCCTCAAACGTTATTATTTTCATTAAGAGGTAGAGTGAAATTATGTCCTAGTAATCAAATTTTCGACGAAAAACCTCCTCTTCACGTTATGGGTTATTTGGCTCCCGAATACAACACCAAGAAGCAGTTTACAGACACGGAAATGGAAAAGGTAAATAATATTATAAGCTTTAATACTAACAATAAAATATAAAGTTTGTATCACAAAAATCAGTTAAATTAAAAATAGACTAGTATCGACCTACTTAGGTTATCATCAGGTCTCAAAAAAGACTACATGTAAAAAAAAACATACGGAGTGGAAATTACAAAAAAAACTCAAATCTGTAGAACAAACGGTTTTTGAGGTTTAGCTGGCGTCCTTTCTTATTTGGACACCCGGTATATGCAAAGAATGCACGATTAAATAATTGGTAAATAAATTACATACAGCGTCAAATTTTAATAATGTATGCAATTTTTCTTTTTTTTGCCCTTAGTCATAGTTGTATGTAACTTATTAAAATAGAAAGAGAAGAATTAGTCACTATACGAAATGCGTTCCTAGATAAGATGGCTCCATACTCGCGCCTGTAAAAATCGCGAACGTAAATATGAAGGCTTTTACGTCCTTTCGTTCGCGAATCTATCAGTGTAATTAAATTATAATAAGGTTAATAAATCTATCAGACAACACTTTAATTATCAATGCCATTACAATCCTTTGAAAAATTTTATATAGCGTGGAAGCCCCATCATCTCTCAGTAGCTACTCTTGGCGTAATACTAATCGATTAAACCAATTATTGTTATTTTGTAACAGGGTTCCTTCTTACGTCTTTAATTCGATTAATACGTTTCTCTACATCTGTTTTCGGTATTGGGAGTTTATTCTTAATCCTACACTTTCCGTCATTACTAATTGGATCTCACAATATATGGCTTGTGGATGTAAGTCTTTAAATAATTTAGAAGTTCACATACATAATTTTCATACTAAATTTTATTAACCAATAAATAAGTATAATACTTTTCATTACTTTACTAGTTATTATAAAACAACTATTTATTTAATTATTTATTATTAATATATTTAGCAGGGTTAAATCTCATTTACAGGTGTATAAATATAAATAAGTAGACATTTATCCAGTAAAACTACATGTTAATAATTATCTATTGCAACGGAGGAAAGTAATTTAATAAGTAGTAGTTTTAAAAAGAATTTGAATAAAGTCAATAAGAAAAGTAACATTAAAAACTTAAAGTCAAATACCTTTGCTATGAAATATGTAGAAATTAAATAAAACAAGGCAAAAACTAGCCAAATTTAAAAAAAAATAAAACTGAATCATGATTGAATCAAAATTTGATCAATGAATTTATTGAAATGTACAAATTTTAAAAATTTTCAAGTTATAATATTTACTAAAACTAATTGTCCTTACAACAAAATTGACTTTGTGTATGCATATATGCTATTAAAATCGCTTTTGAGTGGAACTGCAAGTTCTATCAAGTAAAGAGTACTTTCTTAACAAGACTGGAGCACATTTCTGACTTGGACATGTTTTAGATAATTTTTGGGGTACAAATAATGATAGTGACATATGCTCCAACGCTGAACCTAACACTATCATAAATTATAATGCTTATAAAAATAATATAATGTAGTCATGACATGAATGAGGATAAATTGCAAGTTTCAGATCTCAAAAGGACTTAATAAAGGAATAATTCAATTTGAACAGCAGATTTTCAAGTCAATAATTATGAGAAATGTTTTGCACAAAATGGTTAGTAAATTGTAAAGTAGGTTTTAGATTTTAAATAATTTTAAGTGCAATTTAAAAGAAAACCGCGAGTGTTTTTTAATACAAAAGTGAATAATAAAAGAAATTAAATCATGCATAATTAAATAAAAAGTAATCCAGGTATAGGGTTTTGACAACCAAAATAATGAATTTTTTTAACAAAGTTGGCTCTGAAATAGCCATTTATAAAAAGCGATTTTCCTCAAATCGACGGGCAGTCAATGAAAGGCAGTGGCCAAAGAAGGTTCTACCCCAATTTAAAAAAAAAAATTGAAAAAATCAACATCCTACCTGTACCTGTAGAACATTCTGGCAGATGGTGACTGTCCAGCTATTATTACCAAGAAATTTTTCCAAATTCCTAAATCCCTTCATAAAATTCATTCCAAAACATTATTTATTGGAAAATAAATGGTTTATTTTTTCATAAACAAATCATGGTAACTCGGTTGTAACTATTCCTACTGGAACTCACAATGAAGAAGACGCACTAAGAGGTCTAAAATAAAAATAAAGCCCTTTTGAACGAGAGCACAGAACTTGACAATAACCCAGAACTGAATTAACGAAATAGAACTCTAAGAACGTTTTTATGAAAGTTCGGTAAATTTTTAAATACACTTTTATTCCCTATTTGAAACTTCAATGTTTATGTAGGAATATGATGAGTGTAGCATAGGCAACCAGTATCACACATGTGTGTATATCATGTTGCCTATATCTTAATTATTAGAGTGAGTTGTATGCGCAGGTCAGCGCCACTGCAATGGCGGTCCTTCGTTGTTGTGGAGGTCATGTCATGCGGTCTCGCTGCTGTTAAGACATATTCGTTGTATCGATTGGAGTAAACTCAGTTTGCTACGTTATTATCGTGTTTTATTACAATTTTATATTATTTCTTACATTTACTTAATTTTAATTCTATTTTCTATCATTCATAAACAAATTTCCCAAACACGAATTCACTTTAAACTTTATAATAATCCATTACAAACGTGAAATCAACTTTAAGATATTTATAATAAGTATCGTTTGTGAAATTTACTTAATATAATTTTTGTTTATTTTATCTAACCTAGATCGTTGGCGATTCAAAGGGATTTGTAATATTTTCTTCTCAATTATCCTCTCTCTACCTTTGAACCGCGAACAGTTACATAACCTTGAAATTGTTTTTAATTACTTTTCTCTAATATTTTAACGAGGACACTTACCTGCGTTCCAATAAGTTGTTATTTTTTTTAAAAAGATTTGCTTCAACAAAATAAAGTTCTTGTCGTTTCCAAATTAGAATATTTTCTTTAATTTCTTCAAACAAACATAACTGTATCACACAAAGTACCCTGTTGCATTGCGGGTAATCGTAATCAACACAACAAACGGCAAATAAGGCTTCAGAATCCACCGCCGACGAGTTAGGTAGTCTCATACTCTGAAGAGAACAGATCCGGCTTCAGCAGAGTTGATGGAAACGAATTTTAATTAATTTATTTTTTAATATAACTAGTCGAAGCAGATGAATTATTGTCCAGAGACAAAGACGAGCTGTGGTGGCGCCCAGGGTTTATTTTTTTATGACTATAATGATAAATATAGAAATTTAAAGTGTTTTAATCATTACAACTAATATAGTGTGTATTTTTAAGCTATTGCATAGCTTTTATCGCGGGCTTTGAGCGCAACGAAAATAAACCTAACACCCCCCACTCTGACTGGCAAACGAAAAATCGAAAAATGAAAAATTGAAATATCGAAAAATCGAAAAATCGAAAAATCGAAAAATCGAAAAATCTAAAAAGAAATTCCGTAACTTCCCATTCTGACCGGCACAGGGGTGCGGCGTGGAAAGCCGTGCATCGTCTAGTGTCGTTTCAGTTCGGCAGACTTCGGCACGGTGTTTGTGTGCGTGCGACTAGACGTATATGCGTATAGACTAGCTGCTAACTGCTCATAACTGATTCTATCTCTTTTAGACACAATTTCCGAAAAATTGAATTTGAAAATGAATAATGAATCACAAGAATTTACAACAAAATATGGGACCACCACTGACGCGGTATTTTCCAGATATTTAGAGGATATCAAGTCTTAAACTTATGTTTCTTATTTCAGTTACCATAAACCTATAGTTTCAATGATAAACATTCCTGAATAACCTATATGTATTGTAAGATAATAAAAATATTTTAAACAATATTAACTTTTCATTTATTCAATAAAAGAAAAAAAAATTGTTTTTTTATCGGTCACCACGCTCAAAAAGTGTAACTTGAATTAATATCAAAGAAAAAACTTGAATTAATATCAAAGAAAAAAATACGTGTGGCACTCGAGGACTACCGCGGTAAAGCTATTATATAACATTTTTTATCAACTTATGCAATTATAATTATTTATTTATTTTATTTATGCAGTATTTTTTTCTTTGATATTAATTCAAGTTACACTTTTTAAGCGTGGTGATCGATAAGAAAATTTTTTTTCTTTCATTGAATAAATGAGAAGTTAATATTGTTTAAAATATTTTTATTGTCTTACAATACATGTAGGTTATTCAGGAATTTTTATCATTGAAACTATAGGTTTATGGTAACTGAAATAAGACACATAAATTTGAGACTTGATATCCTCTAAATATCTGGAAAATACCGCGTCAATGGTGGTCCCATATTTTGTTGTGGATTCTTGTGGATCATTATTCATTTTCAAATTCAATTTTTCCGAAATTGTGTCTAAAAGAGATAGAATCAGTTATGAGCAGTTAGCAGCTAGTCTACACGCATACGTCTAGTCGCACGCACACAAACACTGTGCCGAAGTCTACCGAACTGAAACGACGTTAGACGATGCACGGCTTTCAACGCCGCACCGATGTGCCGGTCGTAGTGGGGGGGGGGGGGGGGGGTGTTAGGTTTATTTTCGTTACGAAATTTCTTTTTCGATTTTCTTTTATTGAATAAATGAGAAGTTAATATTGTTTAACGCCGCACCGCTGTGCCGGTCGGAGTGGGGGGTGTTAGGTTTTTTTCGTTACGAAATTTCTTGAACATTTAGCAACTCAAAGCCCGCGATAAAAGCTATGCAATAGCTTAAAAACTAAAGTATATTACATAAAAATGGTCCTTATATAAAGTCGGTTATGCTGACCTCAGCATCTGTAGAAGTGTAGGTGCATTTACACTGCATTCTGCGAATGCTGTTACATGATATGTTTTTTAGAAACGAAGTTGTTATCGCCTGTAAATTGATATATAAAGGTTATGAGACGTATACAACATACATATTGTAATGAATCTACTCTGAACAAGGTAGAACTATTTCAATATTCTACTAGCATTGAGGGTTGTGACTCCAATGGCTTTCTACAAAAATTATTCGAACATTCCAAAAAATCAATGAATTAAATAAATCTTCCTATTCGCTTTCTTCTTCTGGTATTCCTGCCTTTTGCTCTAACCGCTGATTTTCTATATCTGTTATTCTGTTTTTTTTTTTTGATACCTCCTATATTACATACCGAATTTTCCGAATTAAAAGAGAATGTTCCTATCACTGCACTGATCCGACCTACTTGAAATACACTTTCTAAAATTACTTTCAAAAATACTATACTCTTTATACCTAAATAATTCGTTCCTGTAAAACATTAAATTTCAATTATCCCATCATTCAATATATTCTTTCACATTTATTTAACCATCAACTAATTTTCCCAAATTTCCATATTTTTGCCATTTTCATGTTCTAAAATTCGTAACACCCATTTAAAAATGTATATTTTTTTTTACTTGTCCTCACTTTCTTCTTTTTAGTCAACCTTCAATTTTTCAATATTTTTACCCATTCACCTACCTAACTTATTTTTCCTTTTATTCTCGCTTCGTATTTGTTTCACTTTTATCTCCATTTCATTTTTATTTTTTGTTAATTTTCCATACTTTTTCTGTACCTGCTTTATTTTTATATCTATTAATTATTTTGTTATTTCTTCTATCCCCCTGTATCTATTTTAAATATTTTCTACTTTTATTTTTATTCTTTATAATGGCTTTACGTTTCTTCATCTTCATCTTCATCTTCATCTTCATCTTCATCTTCATCTTCATCTTCATCTTCATCTTCATCTTCATCTTCATCTTCATCTTCATCTTCATCTTCATCTTCATCTTCATCTTCATCTTCATCTTCATCTTCATCTTCATCTTCATCTTCATCTTCATCTTCATCTTCATCTTCATCTTCATCTTCATCTTCATCTTCATCTTCATCTTCATCTTCATCTTCATCTTCATCTTCATCTTCATCTTCATCTTCATCTTCATCTTCATCTTCATCTTCATCTTCATCTTCATCTTCATCTTCATCTTCATCTTCATCTTCATCTTCATCTTCATCTTCATCTTCATCTTCATCTTCATCTTCATCTTCATCTTCATCTTCATCTTCATCTTCATCTTCATCTTCATCTTCATCTTCATCTTCATCTTCATCTTCATCTTCATCTTCATCTTCATCTTCATCTTCATCTTCATCTTCATCTTCATCTTCATCTTCATCTTCATCTTCATACAAATACCCTACTAATTAGGACGGTGATATCTATATTAAAATTGATTAATAGATTTTCCTTGAAACATAAAAATACCACTATTGCACCATTTTACCTGGAACTCCTGGATATAGCTTAGGGATTTAAACGTTTAACTACGTTACATATACTATATTTTATATATTACGTAATTTTCGATTGCCAAAAAATCTGCAAAATTACTTTTATTTTAATTTTTTGTGAATTGGTTTTCTATTTTTAATCGAAACAATGTTTTATTTCATTTATAAATAAATTAACTTTTTGTCCTATCAGTTTTCAATTTTGAATCTTCATCGAACGCATAATATCTTTATCTCTACTCGAGAATAGGGATCAGAAGGGCGATAAGGGACAACAAAAAGATTGTCCCTACAAATCTTGTGAAATCCGATAATAATGGAAATAAATCGGGAATCATTTCCTCGGATATTGGAAATAACAGTAGCAGAAAATGGAGTCGATCCAGTATAACAAATAGGCGAAATTTGAGAAGCATGTCTTCCTTCCTTTTGCAATTTAAAATATTGTGAACTTGTTAGTAGTAACTTTTTAGTTCGTTACTTAGGGTATTTTATCGATTTTAAATTTCTTAACGTTACTAAATATTTCCCAATTTCATGTTTTATGTCTTGTTTTGATATAAATCGTACACTTGTACCAAGTGACCGGATGTCATCACGTTAATATTTTAAGGTGTTTTATAAGGAATCGGCAATATTTCAAACATTGGGTCAAGACATGGAGGTATTAGTAGGATATCAGATAAACAAATGAAATAATAAAATGGTTCTTCGCATCAAGATGCCTAAGTTTTTTTATGAAATACTGGGATAATTCATTTAAAAGTTCAGAAAAATGATTCAAGTGCTGCTATAGATTTTCCAAAGTTACAATTCAAAATAATAGTTTACCTCCCATTGAAGAACTGCAAACAGTAAACAATATTGAGGTCAGTGCCTGTGTCGTCAATGGTTTACTTGCTACTATGCAATACAAATCCAATTGCTCTTTGCTAGTATAAAAGCACTATTTTATTTTTATGACAAAAGTTACTGCAAAACGCTAAACATTAGGCACACCTTTGTGATGCAAAGGAGTTTCAACTTATTATTCAATACAAAGATTATTCACGGTCACTGTGCAAAACATCAGAGTAATGGTCACAACACAGCCTCACTTTTTAGCTTGACTTCTGTGCTTTTTATGTCAAACAAAATAAAATGCTTTGTCAAAATATTTTAAACAACCGTATCATCCATCCTCTGAGCCACGACGAAGTATAGATACAAGGAGTCCGAACGTAATACTGAATGAATGGCATCAATTTGGGAGAAAGACTTTTTGCCGGTAGGGCACGCCACTTTTGAAAAAGTACTCGTTTAATTAATTATTATTTAAAAATTAAACAAATTTATTAATCAAGCATTTGTTAAAAACAAATTTTTAATATTATTTAGAGGTTACTCACTTTCGGTGCTTTGATTAAAGCCACTTTTCCTAAATTCTCATTTGTTTTTCGGTACGTCCTGAATATTTGGGTACATGAATCCTACAAAAAAGCCTATACCGTTCGGACTCCTTGTACCTATGCTCTGAGCAATTGTTTGTAAGCAATTGTGTTTGGGACATCTGTAGAGGAAGTAAGAAAGCGGGCACAATGGGGAAGCTAAACACACTCCCTGGTTCAGTGGCGTATCATTTTTCTGTAAGAACATACATTGTCCAAACTTTTTAATTTTAAAAAACTAATAAATTCGCTAATTTTACTATTTTTAAAATGTATACCGTCTGATATATGTCTGATGCAGGAAATAAAACAAAATCACTGTAAAGATCTAATTTTTTCAGTTAAAGAATAAAACCTCAACATCAATACATCAATTTTATTATAAATAAATACAGGAGCGACTAATTTTGGCCTTACAGAGACATCTTGTGTGTGAGTGTGAGACAGAATGGCATTAGACTAAGTCTGTTTGTCACAAAATAAGAAATATACATGCAAAAAACTTTAATAAAATGATTAGTAAAACCGAATTATATTAGTAGGTTAATTGATGATAGGAACTTTGTGAGATATGTACAAATTGATTTATTTTCAAGAGCAAGAAGGTACGTAATATTATAGGGCGGGGATATATTCATATTAATGAGCATTTTATACAATTGGATAATTGAATTATATTTGTTAAAAATATGATTAAGATCTAAAGTGGAGGAACTATTACATGTGCATACAGGGGAATCCAGTAGGCCAATTTTAAAAAGATGGACAGGGAAGCGCCCATGGTTAAATTTCAACCTTGTAATATTCCCAGACTGGAATTTATTTAATCCAAATCTATCAATATGCGGAATTACCCTAGGCAATTCTTTATGGATATTAAAATACTGATTATTAGACTTAAAGTTGTATTTTTTACTTTCCTATCTGTATACAGATATAAGGAAAGTATAGGAATCATGATTTTTTTCGACCTCGAGTTTTCGACGGATTTTTACGTTTTGAGGTCCCCTGAATCCGTTTTGACTATTTTCGCGATGATGTCTGTGTGTGTGTGTGTGTGTGTGTGTGTGTGTGTGTGTGTGTGTGTGTGTGTGTGTGTGTGTGTGTGTGTGTGTGTGTGTGTGTGTGTGTGTGTCTGTGTGTGTGTGTGTGTGTGTGTCTGTATAACGCATAACTCATGAACCGATACACAGAAAAACACCAAATTTTAAACTTAAGCTTTGTTTCAGCGTCCAATGAGCTGATTAGATTTTGGGCAGAGTCGGAACATCTGGGGGGTACTTTATAGGTGGTCATTTTTATATTTTATGGAATATATCTGTTATTTACGTTTGGAGAAGAAAATTCTTCAAATAAAAGTTACTTCTAATATAATTATCTATAATTTTTGTTATATGCAAAATTTTCCTAAAATGGTCCGTATTCGAGAAATTTGACAAAATGTAAAAAAAATAATTTTTTATAAAAATTGTTCAAATAAAAGTTGTTTGTAATATAATTCTCTATAATTTTTATTCTATACATAATTTCTCTAAAATGGACCGTATTCGAGATATTTGAGAAAATGTGTAAATTTCGAATTTTGAAGAAAACTCAAAAACGGATATAGAAAAAAACATTAAATTTTAAACTTAAGGTTTATTTCGGCCTGACGTGCAATGATTAGATTTTGGACAAAGTCGGAACATCTGGGGGGGTACTTTATGGGAGACCGTTTTTATATTTTATGGAATATATCTGTTATTTATGTTTGGAGAAGAAAATTGTTCAATTAACAGTTACTTCTAATATTATTTTCTATAATTTTTGTTTTATGTCAAAATTTCCTGAAATGGTCCGTATTCGAGAAATTTGACAAAATGTGCAAAATTCTGATTTTTTTTGTTTTTACGTAATAACTAGATAGGAAAGTCATGTGTTGGACACATCAGATTTTTATAATTTGCTTCCCAGTTTTTTCTAATTTGTTTTTTATATATAATTACTAAATCTAGATAAACTGGCACCTCCGTCAACGACTCCTTATCACATGCCTTTTTCGCTTCTAAATCTACGCATTCATTACCGACTATACCAGCATGACCTTTTGCCCATATAAAAGTTATATCTCTTTTTTATAAGATTTAAGAGCGAATTTTGGTAATATATGCAATAGTTGAAATTACTTGTAAATAGGATTTAGAGTCAGTGATAATAGCCACTTTCATTACTGGATTTAATTCGCACCATTATAAAGCTCATTCTGTTATAAAACATTATGCTGTAAATATAGAGCAAAAATCTGGAAGACGATGATGTTCGACGTAATTCGCCGAAGGAACGAAAAAAACATCTTGTATTTCCTTGCCTTCTTGATCCATCTATAAATATTTTAGTTAATTTAACACTGTTACGTTAGATAATAAATGTTGCGTTACAAATTTATCATTTAAAAGTTATGTTATACGTTAAGTTTTTTTACCCTTACCCTTACCTAGGTCTCATTATAAAAATCCTTATAATAAGAATTCTTACAAGCCTCAGGCCTAGCTCAGATCAAAATGGGTCAGTGGGATTCGTTTAGAATTTACCTTCAAATCAATGGTAAGGTCTTTAATTAAAAAAACTTTAATTAAAAAGAATTAAATTAATTTGGGCGCCATACCTTTAGATGTACAATAAAAGTAAATTTGCCATTAACTTGTCAGTTGAAAGTAAGGAAAATAAAAGAACTTAAATTTTAAAACAATTAATCGGTTTTAATTCAAAATTAATTAATTTAAACAATTAATCGGCTTTAATTTAAAATTACAGTTCATCAAATTTCTAGGTGTTCGACGCCCAGACAGAGAACGCGCTACGTGTGACTAAGATAGCTATTGTACAGTCTGCTAAACAAGTTATTTTAAATAGTTTTTACTATTTTTAGGTAATTAAATTTTAAAAGTGTGGAATAGTTTAGGGATTAAATTGGACTGATTGGACTTTCTTAGAACGTTTTTAAAAGCAGCTAAAGATAGTATGTAGAATTGAAAATAATTATTGTGCCATAAAAGGTGTTTTGGAATTCCTTCAACCTTTTGAAATTGAGTCAGAAAATATAAATTTTATAGGATAGCGGAAAATACCTATAATTTTTTTGTATGCCTTTGTTAATCGTGGAAATAGTTTATATTTTATTTCTACCTTATTAAGGAAAATGGTACCTATTATTAATAACGGTTGTTTCTGAAACATTACTAAAATTTTCGAAATTTTGTTTTTCTACAAAATAATAAACTATACTATTTAGAAAAAAATTTATTTCTCTTATAATTTTATAAAAAATAACAGGGGAATATTTACATTTCTTGATCTATTAAACAAAACGATAAATTATCTCGACGAATGACACCATGTTCTAGTACGGAAACTAGCTTTACATTTTTGTTGGTGGTTTTATGGGTTTCATATCAATTTTTTGTAATTGTAGTTTACACGTACATATACCTCTTAACACTTGTTTGCTTTATTAAAAAAGTGTGTTGTTGTGATTTACGTCGAAATAAGTCAAAAACAACTTGAAACCCCATATAAAATCAAAAAGGAGAAACGGAAAAAAATTGAGCCTGTAAATGAACACAACTCAGAAACAAAAATAGCTATCTAATAATAAAAAAATAAAATTTGATTCTTGTGCATCTTCGTTGTAAAAATAGATAATACTTTTTTGATCTTAGGTACAGATATAATTTTAATGGTCTTCCGAAAAACTTTCTTCAGTTTCCATATCAGATTCAAAATCAGTCTCACTGTCACTGTTTAAGTTAATTATAAATCTATCAGTTGCCTCATCCAAAGTAACTTCTCTGTCATAAAATTTAGATTCCCACATTTTAGCATTATTACAACGAGATTGCCACTCCTCTTTAGAAAACGTATCAAAAAAGTCTTCACACAACAGTTGTACGTCTTGCCTCTTAAATGTAGTGTTGTTACTAGCTACATATTGTTTCAATGATGCCCACACTAATTCGATCGGATTAAGATCGGGATGATACGGTGGCAAACGCAAACAACTAAAACCATGTTCATTTATCATTTCTTCAATTGCATACCTCTTAAATCGTGACTTATGCAATAGCACTAAACTGTATAATTGCATTTTGAGCATATCCTCTTCGTAAGCAATATTATGATTCCTTAACCAATCCTGCATGTCAGCTTTTTTAGAAGTTGACGTTGGTGCTTTATTTACCTGACATTATGGTAAGGAGCATTATCAACAATAATGACGCTTCTTGGAGGGAGGTTCGGAAACAGCTTTTCTTTCAACCATTTAGAAAAATTATTAAAATTCATTTCATCGTGGTAGTCTCCACTTTTGGTTCTAGATTTGAAAATTAACCGGGCATTCGGAATAAAGCCCATTTCACCTCCTGCATGGACAATAATTAGTCTATCACCTTTATTAATTGGTTTCTTTAATCCCTCATTTGAATTATCACTCCAAGCTTTCTGGTGTGTGTGGGAGGCATGAATGTATGTTTCATCTAAGTAGACAATTGGACGGCCCTCTGCTCGATAACTTTTTAAACGAATCAGATAGTCTAAACGTAGCTTTTGAATATCAAACCTTTCCATTAATATTTTTCTGTTTGTTTTTGTTTTCCGCCAACGAAATCCTAGCGACTTTATTATTTTTCTTAAACTTTCATAGCTTCCTTTGTTCCCTGTAGCTTCTCTAAATTTAGTCAGAATTGTTTTTAATGTTGGAACAATATTTTCCGAGATTAACTTGAACAGAATAATTCTTTTTAAAATACCTTTGTCAGCTTCATCTATATCATTAACTGTTTTTGGTTTTTTAATGGTTTTTCTTGGTGATGAAAATTCCGATATCTTACGGTTATCGATTCTTTTTTTTTCTCCAGAAATGCGGACGACAGTGTTTTTAGATACTCCTGCACGGAAAAAAAATTGTAGAACAAATTTCTACAATTGTAGATTTTTTCTCTACAATAAATAGTACATATAGGGACAGGGACAATTTGTAGTAAAAATTTCCAAATATTTGTGGAGAATGTATTGTAGAGTTATTATCTACAATATTTAGTAAAAAGATCCAAATGCATAATAAGAATTGTTCTACAAATTGTTATAATTTTTGCTATTCATTGTATGAATTTATATTAAAAATGTATTGCGTTTTATGAAAATAAATACGAAAATTTTACACAATAAATAGTAAAAATTCATACAAATTTTAGTAATTTTTAATAAAATTTGTAGTAGTATTCCATAATTATTATAATTATAACCTAGAAAAAAATGTTCCTTAATAAAATATTCAATTTATTGTTTTAATATAAAAGATACAAATTCTTAATTACATTACGTAATAAATAACAGTAATAATAGCGCCTTCAGTCTCAGTTGGCTTTTCTCCACCTGAAAAATATGAAATAAAAATTAATACCAATTGAATTGTTCATACCCTTAAAACGGGGATATTTATCACCTTTACACTGATTTGGATATTAAATGACTAAGTCAGATAACTAACAAAAATGAAAGAGTAGGTATGTCACAATTAAGACACAAAAACAACATTGAACTTGGCACAAAATTCGATCGTTGGGCACAACATTCGATCGTTGGCCACAACTATTTTTTTAAAATAATCTACTAAGGTTACTTAAATTAGTTATCTAAAAGTAAATTATTCAGAAACAATAATAAATGTACTTACCACCAATAGAATATATTATTAAAATTTTCTCAAACGCATCGGTGCTTATAATATAATAATGTGTTATAGGTACTCGTATATGTACCATGCTTTGTTATGTGAACATGGCGAACGGCTACTGCTGTCTGGCCGTTTATGATCGACGTCAGAAAACGTTGGCCAATAGCAGAATTCTGTTTTGTTCACATGACTTAGAATTTCTACAATATTATAGAATATTTTTGAAAAAGGGATGTAAAGTATTACTATTTTTTGTAGAGAAAATTACTATTTTTTGTAGAGATAATTATTAATATTTGTACAAATTTTTACAGAAGTTAGTAGTAGTAATTACGATAATTGTAATAAATTTCTACTTCTACAAACAATAGTAAAATATACTAAACATAGTGGACTTCTTTCCTATTGTTGTAGCATTTTATTCGACAATTCAATTGCTACAATAATTAATAGTTTTTAACGATAAATTGTAGTAAAATTTTCTACAAATTGTTAAGTATTTTTCTACAAGTCTACTACTACAACATTGTAGTAAAATTTTCTAGTCACATTTTTTTCCGTGTGTGGCTGCAGCAACACGATCATTTACATTTTTAAATGGTATTGAAGGTGAATTAAAGTTTCCTTCTCTTCTCATAAACTCTATAAGATTGGCTATTATTTCGCGAGATTGACTGTTAATCACGCGGCCTCTTAATTTGCTATTAAACTCCATACTTAGGTTCTATTAAACTGTAATGAGCAAAAAACACAAACGAAAATAAAAGAAATGTTTTAGCAAAATTTACATCTGACATTTACGTCTGAATAAAATAGTGAAATACTTGATGCGCAGAGTGTACTTTCATTGCGTAAATCCGTCGGCCCCGCCAACCGATGCCTCTCAGTAATGCTTTCTCTGTCTAGCCGTCGAAAGCCTCTAGAAATTTGATGAACTGTAATTCATGAATGAGTGATATTAACAATAAAAAAAGAAAATGAAATTTATTGATTTTAACAAATTTTACGGTTTACGTTATTTGACTGATAATACGTTTAAAATTAAAATTGACTAGTATAACTTTGACTCAAAAATTGTGTGTGTGGTCCTGGCCGACACTTATCTTGTGTTTCCGGATTTCAACGGTCGAACTGGTCCGTGTCGCTCTCTTAACTGTAGGTCAGCCTACGATGACTTAGACATATTCTGCAGTTCTAGATTAGCTCAGCCTACGATGACTTCAGACATATTCTGCAGTTCTAGATGTAGCTCAGCCTATGATGACTTTAGACATATTCTATATACTACGAGTTCTTAGTTATAAAGGCCAATTCCTTGTCCTTACAGAGCCAGTTCCTTAATTTTTAAGAAAGAAAAAACGTCAGTTACAACAAAAAAACGTATCTTTCCATTGCTTAAAAAAAAAACATGTAGTCAGCCTACAAGTCAACCATAAAAGCTTACTATTTAAATTAAACATTTTTAAATTGAACATTTCAAGTTTACAACAATACTAGAGATTTGCAATAGTATTTAAATTAAAATACATGAAGAATAGAAAGATTTTTTTAAATAACTGAGAAGAAAAAATATAAAATTAATGGCAGCCATTTTGTACATTACATGTGGTTCTCATATTACGCGGAAATCTCGAATATAAATGAATGAAATAACTCACAGATAATTTCACGAGGATATACACACATACTAAAATTAATTTCTACCATTCAATTATACAGTGAGCACCATAAGTCTTACCTCCCCTATCTAACTAGTTACTGGAGTCTTGTTAGTAAAATCGCCGAGACACGTCGATTTTTGAATTCTACAATGTACATTTTCGTATAAATAGTTTACCCTTAATGTCATCCCTTACTGGAGGGGAGCAACCCTTTCGAAAAATTTAAAAGGCATGGGGTGGTGAGTGATAGCTCATTTGAAAGAGGGTTTTATTCTCTAGTCAACCGTGTAAAAAAATTTGAAATTTGCTTCATTAAATCTCGACTAATTGTTGTTTCAGAATAACGGAAATTAACGTAGCGCACTCATCCTTAGAATTAAAATTCGGCCCTGCATGATTTTGGTTTTGGTTCAGACGTGAAGTAAGACTTTTTGTCATTAGAAGGTCACTGTTAGTACAGTTGCTTTCCTATTTTGTGAGGTTTTGTTATTTTTGAACATTAATAAATCAACACGTAATGAAGCAAATTTTAAAATTTTTTGCACGGTTGAATAGAGAATAAAACCCCCTTTCAAATGAGCTATCACTCACCACCCCATGTCATTTAAATTTTTCGAAAGGGTTTCTACCCTCCAGTAAAGGATGCACTTAAGGGTAAACTAATCATGCAAAAATGTACATTGTAGAAATCAAAAATCGACCTGTCTCGGCGATTTTCCTAACAAGACCCCAGTAACGAGTTAGTTAGGGGGGGTAAGACTTATGATGCTCACTGTATAAAAAAAAATTATTTTGTTACCTTAGTTAGTTCGGAAACACTTAACAACACTAAACCAACCGGTTTATTTCGCTGCAAAATTGAAAAGAATTTAGCAAACGATCGAATGTAAAACGTGAGTATTCACATCAACAGGTAGCCAGGCGTGCGCACAACCTCTGACCGTAATTATTGATTTTCAGAGATGGCGCACCATTGGTTGAGCCATAGAATGTCTCATACAGAGATAATTTCCCCTAATTAACATAATATCCATATTTCCAAATACGAGGGGCACTCAAAAAGTATTAGAATATATTGGAATATTTAAACTAATTAAATATTGTAATTATTATAAAGGGAGTGACGATTACAACGTAACAACACCTAAACTATTAAAAATTGAATTTAATATGGCATTGTTTATGGATGGTAGTTCAACAAATAACGGATAGATGATAGCGGGTTTTAAAATGACACTTTTGTAGTTATATTGATAAACGGGGTATTTCGGACAAACAGACATAAAGTTATTGAATTGACTTGTGTCGGCAAACGCATCTGCTAATTAATGGAAGAGTGTTCTTTTTCCTCCGATAGGTGTTTTAAATTTTCTATATTTACTATTGATACTTTATTAGTTAAAAATCTATTAAATTATCTATATTTCAAGACAGATATTTTCTACGTAAACTTAAAGGAGGTCCCTGTGATTCTGCTAAAACTGCATGGTTTGGTGAGGACTGCATGACTCCAAGACATATTTTTAGAGCTTTATATTGAATACGATAAATAACTAGTAGGTTAATATTAGAATAAGATACACCCATAATTTAAGATCGATCGAATGTAGGACCTGCAAAAAAATCAGAGATATGATAGGATCTGCTCCATATTTACGCTTAGAAACATATTTAGGAATATTAATTCTTTTTTCACACCTCTGCTTTACGTATTTAATATGTTGAGTTCATAAAAGTTTTGTGTCAACTATGACCCCTAAATATTTATAATGTTCGACAACAGGAAAAACATTATCACCTATGGTTTAGGAATCGTCTAGCCTCAGTTTGTGCCTTGTGAAACACATCAGTGCTGACTTTTCAGGAGACATGTTACATCCTAATAACAGAGACATCTTCAGGCCTGTAATACAATAATCCTTAATTATTATAATAAGAAAAATAGGTGTCTTGTTTTTGTTAAAACAGTCTTTGTATTCTTCTATACTTTTTGGATAATTAGAGAAAACAGTAGGACATCTTAAAATATCCTATTTCACCAACAAAAATGTAGAAAATGAATCTCACATTAAACGAAAAAATATATTTTAGGATGTTATACTGGGTATTAAGTTAAAAACTAATTAAAATGTATATTGCAACTGTGCTCAAATAAATTAATGTTTTTATACCTGACTATATACAGCACCAGAAAGACTTTTTTAGATCATAATGATCTGGATAACTCAAAATAGTGAAGATATACATTATTTAAGTTGTTCTAGTATTGTTTTAGCATAGCGATATAAACTCTAATAATAAACATTCAATATTTTTGAGACGTTTTTTAGTAAATAAAAAAAAACATAAATGACATGGTATTCTTGTTTAATTTGTTACTACATAACATAGTTCATTGGTGATTTAGAGCAAATCATTTTTTTGGAGTTTCTTTACCGCGACCCATTTTCAATAACGAATAAAAAAAAATTACGTTTGAAACTGTCACAAAGATACCGTCACACTTTCAACAAGTTAAAACGTCCTCTTGTGTGTTTGTGTTATTTTGTCATTACTTATTTATTTATTTTTAAATACTTTATACTTTTGTAAATTTATGTATCCTCTTATTTTTTGTATAAATTAAATATAATCTAATGATCCATATATATCAATGAAAGGTTTTTTTTATGTTTCCTAAAAAGGTTTTTAATCCTCGTGATGTACCTATACAGAACACAGTGAGATGGTGCAGTCCCTATAGTTATATTATTTAAATGTTTATATATAATTGACAAATAAACATTATTATTATTTTGTTTTATTATTATTAGATAGCTACTTTATTTTGAAAATTAAATATTTTGAGTTTGATGTTAATTTCAGTAATTACCAAATTAAGTAGTAATATTTTTATGTTGTTTTTTACTTGAAAATATGTGTATATCAATCACAAATATTTTTTTTATTTGCAATACACATCATAATAATTATACCTACTAAAAATAGGTATGTCAAATATGTCCCCACTCCCCTATGTACTTTTACAAATGATCTTTTTTAAATCTTCCCAGGAAAAAGGCTAATCCTCCTACGGTCGGTTTTGCGCTTCTTAATAGAAATCTTATAGGATTTTTTATAATAAGGGACCTTTCAATATTGAAACCCTACTAAAACGGCCGTGGTCATTTGTATTTCCAACTTTTGACATGTACTATAGAGACATCTTTATATTATTTATCAAAAATATCCTTTCTCTTTTTTGAGCAAGTACAAATATAAGTAGTAAATACTTGATTTTATCGAATCACACATTGTAAATAAAAGCGGCCACCTCTGCTTGAACGGCCAATTTGTGATTAAAATTTTATTGAGAAGTTTTAATAAGATTTCGGATTCAACCTCGCGTTTCAGACTACAGTTTGACGCGCTATATAGTCGTTAAATCACCTTATATAGATAAAATAAGTAGACATAATACAAGAAAAAAATTAGTTCATTGGTTACATAAACTAACAGCGAGTAAACAGTTTTTCATTAACGAGTTTTTGAAAATAGTTTTCCCAGAACCTGGAGGAAAAGGCGAACCGATACTGAAATTCGCCGAAGGCAATTAATTGCATTTCATATTATTTTTATTTATATATTTCATGAATTTCATAATTTCAATATCACAACATGCCGCAATTGGGAATTATGCACTGAAAAGTTATTAAATTAAACACGTGATACCACGCTGTGGCACAAATTTTAATTAAAATTTTGTTTTCCATCGGCAGATCCTAGAATAATATCTGTTAAAAAGAGCAGCGCAAATCGTTTTCAGATTACTTTTTGACTCGAATTTGGGGTATGCTAGCCAAATTCCGGATTTAAATGTTGATTTAACATAGCGCCGCTCTCATTGTACGTCGGGAAATATATTTTGTACAAAATAAACAAATATTATCAGCAGTTTAAGAGGATTCATCGCAAATACCACAGATATAAATTCAGAAAGTTATAACAGACCTCGTATTAATTTGTCACATTTCGTGTAAAGGGTCTTTCTGTTGTATAGTTGGATTTTATTAAAAGGAGTGGGTCAGAATAACCAGAATGGGGTAAACAGTTTGTATGTTTAGTTGTCTTAATATTATATGGTATTTCATCATTAAACTAATGGGCATGTACAAAATTTTGAAATTGTTTTTATGAATAATACAGTTTAAAATAAGGTTACATTTAATTTTTTTTTGTTTTATCTATTCATTTGCCTGAGTTATTAATTTTTTTAAATTTATGACGTAGCCGGGAATAGATTAATAGGAACTAGCCACACAACGTTCCAGTTAAACGTGTAAGAATTATTTTATTTTCTATACAAATTTAATAAGTTTTATTTTACGAAACACCCGGTTTTTAAACGCATGAAATATTTTTCTTCCAAAACAGTTGTTTATGTTAACACTATTAAGATACGGGGGTATCGGATTACGAATATTGGAACTAAGAGTAAAATATCAACCAGGCATACAATATAGATCATTTTAAATTTGGGTTAGTTGCTTTGCGGAACAAAATTAAAATTCGTTCCAATAATAATAAACTAGTAAATAATTATAATTTTTGTGAGTGGCTGTTTGCTGAACTATAAAGTATATGTAAACATCAACACAGTAAGTTATCCAACTGGCGAATTGGCGCTGTTCGTTAACTCCGTTGGTCAACACTTCTATACTCGTCGAAATATATACCTAAGAAACTACAATCCTGTGCATATCTAGGATATAATCAAGCTAAGTAAAATATGAACATCAGTTAAGCAACTGGAGAATTGGACCTTTTTGTTAACTCCGTGGGTCATCAAGCTAAATAAAATATATCTTGATAGCAAATGAACGTGAGCCACGCTTAAGCGGGACTCAAGTGAGATCTCAGTAAATAGTACCTATTGTAATATAATTAATTATTGCATTACATTTAAAGTATGAAAAATAAAAAGTTTTAAATATAAATTTTGTATGGTTTTATTTACGAATTTGCTTTAAACTGCTGTAATGAAGTCAATTTTTCCTCAATCAGTTTATTTTAATTTTTCATTTTTAATAAATATTAAACGCGCTTGAAATGTTGGTCCTAAGCTAAAACAGGTGCTCACTGCCGATCGACATATCGATGCGCGGAGGTACTGCCGTTGGTGAGGTTTCTGCTATGGAAAGGGAATCGACGGTTAAACCAGGTCCGAGATTGATTTAAAAATTTTAGTTCCGAATAGCACTTGATTTCAGCCAGTTAAAATTAAAAGCCGCATTCCCAATAGAGGACTTCTATACAAGAGAAGTGCTACCAACTTAACAAAATAAAATTGTCACTAATGACATAAGAAATCGGGTCACATAAAGAGGCTGTTTTATTTGTTCAAATTTTGGTTTCTCTTATCTACTTTTATGCCATTTACATACTATGTTGTACCCGTAGGGTAAAAAAGACTTTTTAGTTTAGAGTATTTCTCATCTAAAGGTTGAAAAAATTTGTCAGTGTCAGCTGACAATTATGTTGTTAGTAGAACATAGGCGTAACCATAGAAGGGCCTAACGTAACTAGTATTGTATATGGTTGTATAGTGTATGTAACTTGTATTTGTAGCAGCATCATTTTTGCATTTGACATAAATATATAAAATCAAATGAAAAAAATGTTTAAAGAAACCAAGAGAAACACAAAGAGAATATTAACAATAAAAAAATAAATCGCAATGCTACGCTTATTTTTTGACATTATCGACATTTGGTACAATTTAATTTTTTCTACGTTATGTAACTGTAAATGCAGTTGCTCCTGTATGCATGAAACTGCATAATTTTATATGATGGTAATAAATATTATATATTGTTACGCTGGGTTTTCAGTAAACTCAGTTTATTTGCCAATTCAAACTTTTACAATATACAATTATGAATAAAATTTTAAAATTTGAACACCTATGGGAACTGTCAGTTCCGTTTTAAAAAGATTAATAAAAATATCTATAAAAAATGTTACAAAGAAAATATTTCATATTTAGTGAGATGACACTACCTTTACTCCATCACTTTTATTTGGAACATACTGTATTTTCCCTCTGTTATTTTATTTATATTATCTCTCTAACACATAAGGTCGTTAAAATATTGCATTGCATACTTTCCTTTATTTTTCAGATGTGGATTTTCGCCTTGGGTGAAACCTTAAAAAGGGCCACGCTGACTAGCCACGTCGCCACTTCCCGTTTGAGTGCTGAATTATGTCAACTTCTGACGGATATGACGCGTCTCCAGGCGACATCGAGAGCCTCATTGATGCACCTTTTAGACGTGAGTATACTTGAGATAGGAAATACTGAAAAATGGTTTAGATTACCTTTATCCTAGAAATAAAAATAAAAAAAAAACATTCAGGAAAGGCCGATTTAGGAGAAAAGGTTCATTCGTATAAAATGGGACACAAAGAGAGGGTATAAGAATGGATTGTCTAGTGTAGCCCTACCGTGTGCGACGAAAATATAGCTATAATATTTGAAAGTGATGTTTTGATACACGTACAATGTGGTTTTGGAAAAAATCCCAACATCAACCAAAAAATGCTTTTTACTTTTATATCGTCACTTTATAAAACTAACTGAAGTTATGAAAAACGAAGAAAATATAGGTACATTGTTTTTGAATGTTTTTTTTTTGGAGCGTGCACTGCATAGATTTTTTATTTATTTTACGGAAAAGGCAGAAAATCAGTTGAATGGTTTATCTTTAAATATTTTTCTTTGGAAAAGCATGCTGGGCTAGACAGGAGCTTTTATGCAGCTAATAATTCACAAGACAGGCTAGGTGATGATATTCTAATGTTTAACCAATAACTATGTCATTATTGATAGAACTGTTCAGAGTTACCTTTTTCCATATGACAAGCTGCCTATTCGTGGACGCGACATAGTATTATTATAAAAATGAAAGAAATAAAACAAATAAAATTGTAATGTCCCAGTGTTCCAAATTAGTGCTGCTGTTAAAAGAGCTACACATTCGATGTTTCTCAGGATTCTTCAGAACTGCTTCTACATTTTATTAATTGTTTTTGGTTTTTAAAATAATCGCAAAAAATCAAAATGGTGCATTTTTTTTACAAATCCCTGTATTTTGGTTATTTGATAACATACGGTATTTTGGTTTTGACAGTTTTAGAGCACATTTTTTGAGGTCTTTTAATAAAAAATAAAGCAAAATAATATTTCTTAACGTTTACGAGATATTGACTATAACTCGGTTAAGAGTCCTTAAGCAGTTTTTTTTTATATTTTGCTCGTATATTCTGTGTTTACCCACCTGTAAACAGGCATTTCGGAAAAATATTAAATTGATAGCCAAAACATTCCTGCAAACAAAAAAAATCTGCATTTGGGTAAATAAAAAATTTTCCGTGCAACATAACAAAAAATATATTTTTACAACGAAACAAATCACAATTCAAGTATAAATTAACTACTTTATTCCTAAAGGGCTATATATTTATTATTGCCAACTTGATCGATTATAGTAAGCGTTACAGAAAAAAGTCATCTAATTTTACTGTGAATTTTGACTGACACTCACTGGAGTTAATTTTAAGAGCCTTGAAATGTTCGCTGTACCCAATAATGCTCTATTCTTGTTCCAATTGCGGGGCATAACTTTTTCAATAAATTATCTTCCAACTACGAGAAATGGTCCAAAAATAAATAATATATAAAAAATGTACAGTAAATTTAACCACAGTTTCTGGGATAGAAAATAAAACCGATTTAATCTGTTAATTTTATAAAAAATGGATAGTAAAAAAACTAGAAATTTTAGGAAGGATTTTTTGCTTTTACTCTAAACCGGCTTGACATATTTTTATGAAAATTCCACACCTGTAATTTTGAACCAATCAAAATACGTGTTTTTGACAGATCACCATGGCAACGGAGGTATTTTAGTGTAAATTTTTTTCTCGTGGGGTACCCAACAGCGAATTATTAGGCATTCCAACGACCTGTCAAACAATAGGTGCCAGTGGGAAATTCTTGTATATTTAAGGGGGTAGCGACATAGTCTTGCAACTTGGACGCTATTTTTATTCGAAGTAGTACTCGCCAAGCCTGCCAATTTATGAAGAAATGTATAGGTGGGTTTTTTGAATATTATTTTTATTGTGTTTGACATAAAATATTTAAATGTAATCCATTATTCATGATTTTACGTAAAGTAGATAGAATACACCATATGTCGCCACCCTTAGATATACCAAACCTGCCCACTGGTAATTCATTTGTTTGGAATGCCTAATACTGGAAATTTTTTGACGTTTACAATAACAGACCATTTTTGACAGACTGGTTTTTATTTGTTCACATAATAGGTTTAGTTTTGATACATTTTAGTTACAATGCTAAGGTGTTTTCTATATTCTTCGGCCACTTCTTTTCTTCTTAATGGCGAAAATGCAGGACTTTGGATGCTTTGAATTATGTCTCTATGTCTAATAAAATATATATAATATTTAGACACTAATTTATTCACCTTTTTCCCATTCAGCACTTTGAATTTTGCGTAGTTTAGGTGCAAATATTCGTGGACAATTCGGAACAAATTTTCGTTTTTCAAGTTGGAGCCACAATCCTCTATTAATCCGAGTAAGTAAGTCATGGTGCAATGATTGATCATTACATCAGACAATTTCACGCATATTTTGCATAGCGTATGATTTTCAAATCGATTCATTTTTAAACAAATAGGTAATTTTGTTGGTTTTACTTGCTGTGCAATATTCTTTATCGCAACAAAACGCGAGTTATTTAATGTTTTGAACTGTCAAAATACAATAATAATAATTTATTTCTGTAGACCTGAATACATAGGTATAGAAAACGTCACATAAAATTTACAAACAAGACAGAAATGTATGAGTAGAAACAAACTTATATATAATTCGTTACAAACAATACATTTAAAACATTTAAGTAAAATTAAAACATTTAAGTAAAATTATAATAAAACATTTAAGTAAAATTGCAGTGGAGGTATTCCTCAACACTATAAAAAGTGTGAGCTAGTAAGACCTCTGTTACTCGGGTTTTGAAAGCTTTAATATCATTTATGCATTTTATGTTATCCGGAAGTTTATTGTAAAGCTTGATTGATGTAATTAGAGGTCCTTTACTTGCCATAACTAATTTATGTCTAGGTATAACGAGATTTTGTGCATTTCTTAAATTGTACCCGCTATTTATAGAAATATCACCTCTACAAAGAAAATTCTGATGATTAGACCTTACATATAACACACATTTTAAAATATAAACGGAAATAACAGTTAAAATTCTTAAGTCTTTAAAAAGTTGCCTGCATGAAAATTGTCTATTTTTGAAAGTAATGGTTCTTATAGCCTTTTTTTGTAACACAAGTATGTCATTTATTCTATTACAATTTCCCCAGCATAATATGCAGTAATTCAAAATCGAGTGAATTTGAGCGAAATAATACATTTTCAGGATATCTACTGAAATGAAATGTCTTAGTTGCCAAAGGACATAACAGTGAGTGGCCAATTT
The DNA here is from genome assembly GCA_927349885.1 of Psylliodes chrysocephalus. Lineage (NCBI taxonomy): Eukaryota > Metazoa > Arthropoda > Insecta > Coleoptera > Chrysomelidae > Psylliodes > Psylliodes chrysocephalus. The sequence goes on along the minus strand of OV651829.1, from coordinate 23,824,970 downwards.
AGATGTGATATGGTCAACATGAAAATTCCAAGAAACATTACAATCAAAATAAACTCCTAAAAATTTGACACATTTACTTTGAGTTATAGATGTAGATGTATATGATCACAGCCTCCTACGATTGATGCTTGCTGACGCTGGTTATGAATTTCATACCATTTTAAAGCGCTCATAACGCATGTTAATAAAAACGCAGAAAACAATTTTCTACCACTTGTAGTTATTCAAAACTTACGTAAAATTAAAGAATATACTATTTTCTATTTTCAAATGGTATTCCCATGCAACTACAATGAGTAGAAATAAGCAATTTGAAGGCCTAAATAATTGCAGCGAAACATTTTTTTACGTCGGGCCGCTTGACAACTTCAAAACTGAAATTATATTCGAGGTTAGGGTCTCACTTAGTTACCATGACAACTCAACAATCAAGGCGACAACACCTTTTATGTTTCACTGGTGACTTGGAGAAAATAATTTGCATTGTTGAGAAACGAAAAATAAATTTAATTTTCAACCATAATTCGGCGTGGAATTTTCTTACCGAATACCACGCGAGGTCAAATTAATATCAGGAAATAACTTGACCTCTAGTGGTATTACTAGTGAAAATATAAATGAGTTGTATTCGCAAGGTGCAAAGTATATGTTGGGGACAGTCAAATCGACAGCAGCGTTCGCAGTGGACAAATTAGGCATTAAATCTGGCTTTTGTTGTGAATAAATTAATAAAAGAATTTAAATATCTCCTGAACGGTTGGATTTACGAATATTTTTCGTTTCTGCTAATTTGTAGAAAACATTTTTATTCGTCGAATGGTGCATAATTAATTTTTTTAAGGTTATTACATTTAATTTTTAATTATTACGCCATTATATCAAAAACTATTGAGTTTTGGAAAATTTTGCAAGAATGCAAATTTGTTAATCATACTTTTTTCTTGCCAACAAAGTACTTCCTATACTTTTATCTTTAACCATTCAGAAGTAATAGGGATAAATCTTCACGGCATACGATAGCCTGAATATGACATAATGAACAAAATCGCTAAGCAAAATACGGTTTGTTTTTCTCGGTGTTTTGACAGTTAACCTTACTTATTCTATACGAAAAATGGGGCATTCTACTTGTTGCATTGTGAATTGCAAAAATACAGGTAAAAATTAGTAGTTTGCAAATTTTATACATTTCCAACTCCCAGTTGGAAATTAGACAAAAGAGCGAAATGCATAGAAGCAGTTAAAAGAAAAAAGTAAGTAATGTACAACCTAACTTTTACCTTTTCTTATAATTAAAATAATATTTTTATAGTCTTGATGGATCACCGTGGATTCCAAACCAAATGATTGCATTTGCAGCGATCATTTTATTGGAGGTAAAAAATCTGAACAGGAGGCAAGTCCGCGCATTTTCTAAATTCTTTCACTTCTCTGACATGATCTGCCCTTACCAGTTGTTTTCCTTTGTACAAAGTTTTAGGTTGAAACAATATCTCATGAGATATTGCCTCAAATCCTGTTTGAATAATGATGTTCATTGGCAGAAAATTTATTAAAACATTAAAACATTAATAGTTTAAATTTTTAAACTAACCTTTTTTTGACAGTTAACCTAATACTATTCTTATGTTCTTCTTTATTTTTGGCCTTTATCTATTCAGCATTATTCTATTTAAAATAAAATGTATTTTATACTCATTAAAATTACTTATACTTACTTTTTTTAATCGCGATATGTAATATTTACTATTTATTTAATATTTATCACGTATTACACTTATATTTTACAGCGATTTTCTTTTTATTTGGTATTTATAAAAATTTGACATGTAATTCATCATTGATAGGGCCAGATCTAATGCGGTCACAAGATGTCGCTTCCTTTGCGCACCCGGCGAATACAGTTACCAATAAAATGAAGTCAGTAGCTTTCAAAAATGTTTCACTTCTATAGGTTTTTAGAACGGTTTTGTACTACATTGACCCCCTACTTTTTTAGACCGTGAAATTTAGTAAAAAAAATGTCGCCGCTGAAATCCTACATTTATTACGATTTTTTTTGTCGTATTTTGAATTAACAGTATTTTGCTTTGTTCAAAAATATATTTTAAGAATAATTATGTCTACATCAAAATCAGTGTCAAATTTTCAAGTAAGAAAATATCTTTAGAAAAATACATATTTTTTTTTATAAGAATTACATTTTTTTCTGTGTAGCATTTCGCAACATTTTCGGGAGCGTAAGTTTCGTTCTTAATATACTTACATGAGAAGAAGTCAATGGGATTTATGTCAGGGAATCTAGGAGACCACGAAATGTCTTTAATTTTCTTTAAAAGAACATTTTTATTTACACTTTGTAATATTAAAAAAATCATATGCTCTTTCTATAACTTCTAGACAATTTCGTATTTTTTGAACTTCAGATGGCTTTGAAATTGCTAAATTTGCATATCTTTGGCGAACAAATTCATTTAAAATCAATAAACAAAATTTAGAATCTCAAATTCCGACCAGTTGTAGTTAAATATTTCTAGTTTTGTACATGGTTGACATTTGGTAAACAATGTTCAACTATTTTCCCCAAGAATGTTTGTAGTTATTATGCCCTTGTTTTCAATAGTTTTTTACACATTCCCCTCTTACGGACACCCCATGAACATTTTTAGAAGTCACTAAATTATCCTAATTGAAAGATTTCCTCTTTTTTAACGACCTCTTATTTTCCCTTATTTTACAATATATCTTCTGACTAACTCCAAGTTTCCTTATACAATACTCTTCTACTAGTATATCTAATTATCAACGCTACTAATAAATAATCAAGTTGATTCATTATGCAGTAATAAATATAACATTTCTTCCCCCAAAAGTGTCAGTCAAAGTCCTTTAAACAAAGAAAACTACCTTGAAGTAATTTCAAACGATGATAATTAAAAGCAAAATTTTAATCACAAATAAGTTTTGAAATGCATTTTAATTATTCTGGTTTCAAAATAATATTCTTTATACAGGAAACTTTAGATTAAAGTTTTACCGGTCCAAAAAGTTTGGATGCGGTGAAATTGGAGGTGTAAAAAGAAGAAAAATATCAAATTTTAAGTTAACGCTATCTCTTTGAAATTGTTTTGTTTTGGTAAAAAATAGTTGAATACTGAAATACTATGCAGTAATTGTTTTGTGAAGAATGCTGTGATATGTCATTACGCCAAAATGTGGAAAAAATTTTGTAGGGTATGAGCAAAAATGTTTTTTTCAGTGGCGGACATAATTAGCAATTGCAAATATATGGGGGCATTTTCACATGTTTTTGTCATTTAGTTACTGCTACTACTATTGTATATTTTGCAGAAAATACCACAATTACACGCGTGTGAAATAGACTATTTTCATTATGAAATTTAAAGTTTCTTGATTGTTTTTTAGGAAAATAGAAGAAATTCTTAAATAAATTCAAATAAATTCAAATAAATTCAAATAAATTCAAATAAATTCAAATAAATTCAAATAAATTCAAATAAATTCAAATAAATTCAAATAAATTCAAATAAATTCAAATAAATTCAAATAAATTCAAATAAATTCAAATAAATTCAAATAAATTCAAATAAATTCAAATAAATTCAAATAAATTCAAATAAATTCAAATAAATTCAAATAAATTCAAATAAATTCAAATAAATTCAAATAAATTCAAATAAATTCAAATAAATTCAAATAAATTCAAATAAATTCAAATAAATTCAAATAAATTCAAATAAATTCAAATAAATTCAAATAAATTCAAATAAATTCAAATAAATTCAAATAAATTCAAATAAATTCAAATAAATTCAAATAAATTCAAATAAATTCAAATAAATTCAAATAAATTCAAATAAATTCAAATAAATTCAAATAAATTCAAATAAATTCAAATAAATTCAAATAAATTCAAATAAATTCAAATAAATTCAAATAAATTCAAATAAATTCAAATAAATTCAAATAAATTCAAATAAATTCAAATAAATTTAAATAAATTCAAATAAATTCAAATAAATTCAAATAAATTCAAATAAATTCAAATAAATTCAAATAAATTCAAATAAATTCAAATAAATTCAAATAAATTATGTCCTGATAGTGGGAGCTGTCGTGTGACCTGTCAAATTCAAAGTAAAGCTGCTTATCGATGTTGTTTTTTCGTTTTTTGCTGCTAATGAAATATATGCCTTATAAAAGTCTATAACAAGAGAAAAATCCCTTTTTAAGCATACTATCTAGTTTATTTTGCCGAAATTTAAATTTTTTAACAAAACTTCTTTTTGAGATATCTTTGTAATAATTTTAAGATTTTTGTCGAAATTATGCATATTAAATAAATAATTATAGACCGTCTTGTAAATGTAACTTTTTCCCTCTGCCATTTTAGTCTGTACACTCTTTAGGATTTTATTCTGATTTTTTTCATACACTTCACATTTACTTCAAATATAACTGACCTCTATGTGCTTAAAAAAACGTTTGCTTGTTTGTACTTTCTTCTCATACAATTTCTATGGGACTACACATACGGTCTTTCTAGCATCAAATCCTTGAATCCTTTTATTAAGTTTCTCGTCTGCTTTGACACGGCTGGGATAAAAGCCTTTCGTGACAGAGGCACAGGACGTTTACCCACTTTAATTCTTTTTAATGTAGAAAAATGGTCTCTTTTTGGTCTTTTGTTCCTTATACTTACGATGTTTCTATAAAGCCCCGCAATTCTGCTAAGTTTTTTCTCTCTTATTTTAAAATATGCTTTTTTCTTTTACGTCATCATGGAATTTCTTTCGTAATAATATTTTTAATGGAATGAACAGACTGGAATAAATTCCAGTTAAGATTTAATTGAAAAAGCTACCCACTATGAATATAAATTTGCTTCGAAGCTCAGTCATTTTAAATGTGTCATATCTTTTTTCTCGGAAAATTATACCATAATTTCTATGGTCAATTTACCTATAATAAAAATTAATTTTAGTGCAATACAAATTAGATTTACTTCTTGACAAAGAATAAAAGTGAGATAAAAAAAAAATTAAAAATATATGCAACTATTAATTAACTAAGATTGTAATTCAAATTACGAGTTTTGACTTTCAAACTCACTTTTTAAAAACTAATGAGTTAATTTTTGAAAATACCTTTAATAATCTTTATATTATGACTACAAAGTAAAATAAGTAGGGGAAAGTGCCCTACAGTGGGACATTTTTTTTATTTCGTCAATAACTTTTAAAGTTTTCGTGAACAAAAAAAAATAAAAAATACCAATTAAGTAACTCTTGCATAGACAAATAATTCTGGCAATATTTTTTATTAAATCGAATGGGAAATAGGTAATAATAATTTTTTATTTTATTAAAAAATTGTCTCACTGTTGGGCACTCTTGCCCAAGGGTGAGACATGGGGTGTCCAACAATGAGACAATGGTTCTTTGGGTGGAACATAGGAAAAATAACAGGGTAAAATATTTTTTTTGTCATTTTATTAGATACAGAAACAATTAACGAACTTCCAAATTGTCAAAATTAACATGAAAAGTTAGGTATGCATGTTGTCGTCTAGTTTGACCAAAATAAATCGGTTTGGGTAAAATGGCACTTATATCACTATTTTGGACAGAACAAATGTCGGGTACCTACGGATAAGTAAATTTATTTTGTTGCGCCTGTCTATGGAGGAAACTTATTTCTGTTTCCCCATCACCCCCCTTTATCACTTTACCTACATAGTAAATATTTGAAGATTTTGCCTTAAAACATGCTAATACGTAATCATCTGCTTTTGGCTGTTTTTCTAACTTATTTAGAACTAGATCTTCTCGTTCATCAGATTCGTATTCATCTGAAGTATTTTCCTTATCGGAAAATTCATCACTGGATTCTTCACTAGAATCCTTTAAAGTGTTAGAGTTGTATTTATTTTTTTTTATGTTCTGAGGTGTCTTTTTTGTCTTACAGCTTTGACTAATATTTCGTATAGTTGTTTTTTGCTTTTGCAACTTTTTCTGTCTTTCCGGAAAGTTTTCTTCGATTTCATTTTTCTCTGGAGTGTCAGTGGCTATCATACATTTTCCTTTTTTTCTTTGTTTCCTTATCTTTCCTTTGTCGACAGTTTTCTTTGGATATCCTCTAAATATATCGGGAGAGATAAAATTAAGTTTTGGTTGATTTTCCTGATCCACTAATTGTTGTTTCGATGTACTTGGCGTAGATTGGATTTCAAGAGACAAATTTTCTTGTGGAGTTGATATCTGACTATTTTGACCAGAAGTTGGTTTTAGAACCTTGACAGAAATTTCAATCATTTCAGCAGTTGTCTGAATTTCATGAATTTCTATGGTTGGAATCGCATTAGCGGCAGCAATTTCCTGAATTTGATTAATTTCAGTAATTGTCTGGTTTTCATTAATTTCAATAATTTTTGTCTGGGTTAAATGGTCATTTTCACTGTTGTTGTCTTCAATTAAAGGTTTTTCGGTTACTTGGCTACTTAGGAAGTCATCTTCAGTAAAAATGTTTCGATCATATGGCATAATTCCAGTCTTTTTAAAGGCATGCGTTATTGTTGCCGGTGTCATTAATTTTTCATGTGCTTGTCCAACACATGCCGCAACTTCATATATACTAAATGAATGTCCAGGATTGTGAAGCTATCCACTGCAGCGTTATAAAACTTCTGAAAAGGCTCGAAAATTCCAACATCTAATGGTTGCAACTTATGCGTCGAATGGGGAGGAAAAGTTAAAAGCGTTACACCGTTTTCTTTTGCCAATTCAATACAATGTATTGATATGTGGCTCTCGTGATTGTCATAAATTAGTATAGAAGGATTTGCTTGTGAGGACCCACTACATTCAATAAAATGTTTCATTACATCAATAAATAAATCGGTGTTCATCCAACCCGTCTTGATCATACGACTGTGAAAGTTGACTCTGGGAAATACCATTGCAGGTGGTAACCAATTTCCAACTGCACTTACAATCATGCACGTTGTTACAAGGGTTCCTTTTTCTCCAGAAGTTATCTTGCTGACTTGTTTGGAGCCTCTTTCTGCTAGGATTTTTATATGGTGTTTTTGTTGTGTGATGGTAGCAGTTTCATCTAGGTTAAAAACCCTTGTTCCGTTACTGAAGTGTTCACTTCTCATATAACATGTATGTAATTTATCAAAAAACAAATTTACATTGGTTTCATTGAATGCTGCAGCTCTAGCTAAACTGCGCCCTTCAGGTGCCCTTAATGATAGCCGAGGATTTCTCTTCATAAAACCCCGCATCCATTTCTTCCCTGCAAGCCTTCGAATTTTCCAGGTATCTGGCATATCAATTTCATTCACACTTGCCATTTCGTAGGCTAGTTGTCTACATTCAATTAGAGGTAGGCCGTAGAACATTTTTGCGCAGATCATGTAGTTTGCCAATACATCCTCTTGCTGCTTTGTAAATATTCTTCTTACATCATATTTTGGTACCATAGAAATGGGCTCGGGAGCTTCTTTTTGTTTTTTAACATAGCGATGTAAAGTCTGATGTGGTATACCTTTTATATGACCAACTTCTCTTAGTGGCTGTCCTGCTATTACCATAGCTACTGCTTCCCTCATTACATATGCGTCATGTTTATTTAATTTTCTTTTTGCTTTGTCCATATTCTTTGCTCTGAAACAAAAATTAAATCTTCAAATCCAGATTTTAATAAGCACGATATTTATTTATCCTGAATTTGACTTGCGTCCTACAGTGAGACATGTCTCACTGTAGGGCACTCAACTTTGTCCCACTGTTGGACAATGTAATATCCTAATAAAAATATAATGTATTTCTATAACCTTAAACATTAACTCGAACATTTATACGTAAAAATGTTTGTTACAAAGTTATTTTGACATAATAAAATTAACGATGTTACCCATGGTACTTACCAGCATATAAACAGAGACGAAAGATTATATTATTATACTCGATTTTTTCACCAGTTATTCACTCACTGATGTTGAACGTAACTATCGCCTTCAAGGTTACCATTCGACTAAAGAGATGGGTAAATGCATTGAGGTGGTTCGTTTTTTGTACAGCGTTGCCAACAATTACAGTTTTTCAAAGAGATATAGTAAATGTCTCACTGTGGGACCTGTTTCACTGTAGGGCACTCTCCCCTATGAGACTAAAAATAATATTGATTACAATAAAATCAAATGCTGACATTGGTGGACATTGGCTGGTCGTGCTAGCGTCGCTAAACCTTCGACCATGTGGAATGTGATGAGTCAGCAGGTCGTTGTTCTGTAATTTCTCTATCCTCCAGAGGAGTATTTTTGTAATTTCTCTATCCTCCAGAGGAGTATTGTAAGGGACGAACAAGACTTTCCCAGTTTTTTCATCATCGGTTGATGTCGATTGTCTGCGAGAACTTGTTTTGTTATTGAATCTTCTTTTGATTCTTGTATATTCCTTGGACTGATAATTTGATTGGAAATGTTCCTTGGAGAGACATCATTTCTGTAGTGGAACATTGGGTGTTTAGCTTCGTTGGCTGTGGGATTTTACTTTAGTTTTCTAGTACTTGATATTCTTCTTATGAACTGAAGTTGTAGGTGTTTCAACTGTCGCAGAGCTGTCATTCTGTACTAATTTCGGACCAAATCGAGGAAGAAGTTTGCTTCGTTTAAGGGTCTTCCTTGAGTAGATTTTGAAGTTTGGCTTGTAAGTAATAGATGTGTGTCTTATATAAGTTTATTGATTTCTTTGGCTTTCTTTCGATGTTGTTCTATGTAATTGTTTAACAACATTTTGTTGATATCCATGTCGAAGAGGTCTCTCGTGTCTTGTTTACAGGATTGAATTTTGTCCCGCTTGGAGTGAACATGTCCTAGGAAATTGACTTCTTTCTTTAGGAACATTTTCAAAGTCGTTAAAAGATTTTTGCCATATTTGCCATGTATTCTTGTATGGACGTTGAAAAGACAATTATATCGTCCATATAAACCAGGCATATTTCTCCTTGCAGTCCTTTTGGAACGTTGTCCATGACTCGCTGGAATGTTGATGGGGCGTTTCTTACAAACTCGTAATGCCCATTTTCTACATTGAAAGCCGTCTATGGAATATCCTTCTCTACCATCTCTATTTGATGGAATTCGCTTGCTAAGTTCAATGTGGTGAAGTATTGGCACCGTCCAATGTTGAGTATGTACAGTTCATCAAATTTCTAGAGGTGTTCGACGCCCAGACAGAGAACGCGCTACGTGTGACTAAGATAGCTATTGTACAGTCTGCTGAACAAGTTATTTTAAATAGTTTTTAATATTTTTAGGTAATTAAATTTTAAAAGTGTGGAATAGTTTAGGGATTAAATTGGTCTGATTGGACTTTCTTAGAACGTTTTTAAAAGCAGCTAAAGATAGTATGTAGAATTGAAAATAATTATTATGGCATAAAAGGTGTTTTGGAATTCCTTCAACCTTTTGAAATTGAGTCAGAAAATATAAATTTTATAGGATAGCAAAAAATACCTATAATTTTTTTGTAGGCCTTTGTAAATCGTGGAAATAGTTTATATTTTATTTCTACCTTATTAAGGAAAATGGTACCTATTATTAATAACGGTTGTTTCTGAAACATTACTAAAATTTTCGAAATTTTGTTTTTCTACAAAATAATAAACTATACTATTTAGAAAAAAATTTATTTCTCTTATAATTTTATAAAAAATAACAGGGGAATATTTACATTTCTTGATCTATTAAACAAAACGATAAATTATCTCGACGAATGACACCATGTTCTAGTACGGAAGCTAGCTTTACATTTTTGTTGGTGGTTTCATGGGTTTCATATCAATTTTTTGTAATTGTAGTCTACACGTACATATACCTCTTAAGAGCCCCGAATACCGCCTGATCAATTCAAATGCGGGATTTGCTGGTTGCGTCGTCTCTAACATCCATCTCTTTTTATCGAAATAAACAATATCAACTGAGAATACATTGAAAAAGTTGTTTCTAAATTCGGATACGCGTATATAAATACGGTAATAGAAGCGAAACGACGGTTAGCAAAAAAACTGTGTTTTACCGTTATTTAAACTATATACGCCAATATGACGAAAACTGTTCAAAAATTCGTAAAAATTTATTCTTGATTATTATTAGTCAAAAGCTTAAGGATTCTAATAGTTTTCAAATCATATTTTTATCATAAGTCATAAGCGAGATAATTAAGGTAAACTAACATTATGTCACAATATGCTTGATGTACAGAAGAATATAACTTATTAACATATTTATAAGTGCGAAAATTGCTTACAGGAATTTAAAGTGGTAGATATATTTTGTATTTTTTAATTTATTAAAAGTCGGGATAAAAGCTAAAAGATGTGCAAATTTTTATGTTCTAATAAAAAGTTGAATTATAAATTCAAATAACTAATTAAATTTAATTTTTTTAAAAAATTGTTCAAATAAAAGTTGTTTGTAATATCATTCTCTATAATTCTTATTCCACACAAGATTCGATTTATTTGAAAAAACGTAAATTTTGAATTTAAAAAAAAACAAAAAAGGAAACAGAGAAAAACAAAAAAATTTTAAATTTAGTCTGTAATCCATCCTGCGGTAAAATGATTAAATTTTGGTAGTCGTAACATCTGGGGGATACCTTATAGAGGGTCGTTTTTCTACTTTATGAAATATATCTGTTATTTACACTTAGAGAAGAAAATTCTTCAAATAAAAGTTGTATATAATGTTATTCTCTATAGTTTTTGTTATATACATAATTTTTCTAAAATGTTCCATATTCAAGAAATTTGACAAAAAGTGCAAAATTCCAATTTGTAAGAAAATTGCTCAAATAATAAAGTTATTTGCGAAATTATTCTCTATAATTTTTATTCTTTATATAATTTCTCTAAAATGGACCGTATTGGAAGAATTTGAAGAAAAATATAAAAATTAAATTTTTCAGTATTTTCGTTGTCAATGAATATTTACAGGGGTTATACAAAATAACCGGAAAAAGATTGTAATAACTAGACAGGAAAGTCATGTGTTGGACACATCAGATTTTTAAATATAATGTTTTGAGTGTCGTGACAGTGACAGTTTATATTTATTTTTAAGAGAAATGAAAATAAGTATTGTACTAATTGTTTTTCAAAATATATGAAATGATTATAATTTCACCTAATGTCTACCGGCAAAAGACCGGTAGGCCTTCGTTCAAGCTGACGGCCCTCTTTCAGGCAGTGGGCTCTCTTTCAGGCAGTGGGCCCTCTTTCAGGCAGTGGGCCCTCGTTCGGGCAATGGGTCCTCGTTCGGGCAGTGGGTTCTTGTTTAGATTTTTTGTTTGCAGATTACATTATAAGGTTTATTGACAAAGTCCAAATTGACATAACATTTATACCTAATACTTAATTAGGCAGGATCGGTTTCGTGGCCAATATAAATCAAACAATTTTTGTCATAAAATATATTTATTGTGTTATCTTGCTTGTTGTATTTTAATATTCACTGTTAATGTAATAAACTGATAAAGCATTGTATGCTTAACTTTAAACCTAAGAAATTGCATAGGTACCTACATAAATAATCTGTCTACTTTTGCAAGTTTTGGTCAAAAATTTGTTTAGGTAAACTTTAATACGATGGAAATTAACATATTCTACTGAAGTACATTGCTTTTAAAATTCTATGTGATAAAATTTTGTTCCTAAGTTATGTTCATAGGAAAAATTGTATACATAACTTGTTGAAAATCGTTATTTCTGTACTCTCACTTTCCAAATTAGTTTTGGAATATACCATTTTTTTACTTCTTTTACGCTTCTAAAAAAATGTATTGCATTTAACTTCTCCCAAGACATAATTAAAAATAATAATTTTTTAATGGGAGGAACTTCCTACAACTAATATTTCTAAAACCATTACACATAATCTGGTGGTCTGCTCATCGCAGGTTCTGTCTCCGACCTACGTGTGGTAGAAGTTCTTGCTTACAACACTGAGTATCTAACGCAAACCACATAAAAATAGTACTAAAATTACTTACGTCCTCCAATATTGTTACAGGTTCTTTTTCTTTTTAAAGAACAACACAAATAGTTTTTATTAATTTTAGATTTTCTTTTTGGATTTATTTATTTTTAAAAACTAAATATACAACAACGCAATCACCGCACAGTCACAGAAACAATAGATGCACACGTTATGCAGTCAAATTTAGTATAACTTACTGTTATTGTATTGTACTCTTAGGCCCGGTTTTTCAATGTAATGTTAACTTGGAGGTTAACTAACTTCTACTTGAAGGTTAACTTTTAGTTAAAATAAGAAACGTTTTTTAATGTAAATTGTACTTCTTGTTAATTGACCTAGATTTTAATTTGGCAACGTTGTATTTTTATGTGTTCTGTGATGGTTCTGTGGTATTCTCCCGGTGAATATATTGCCTTTCATCGTGGGTATTCTAATGTTGTTTTCCTCGATGAATGACATATTCAAACTAAAAAAGAAATATAACTTAATAATAAAGATTTAAGAAGACGCCAAATTTTCAATTCTTGGAATTTGGAATGTTTCTATAAATCTATTCAAGAATCTATTATTTAGGCAGAGACAACATTTAACTGTAGGTCCCGAACTTCATCAATGATCATCTCAACAGTCCACTTCGACAATCTAAATATTTTGAAAAAATCTAAACTAACATATTGTTCCATAAAATTAAGCCTCTGTCGAATTATTTTTGGCCTTCTCACTATTTCTTCCTCTTCGCTATTGTAGACATTAACAATATTTAAAGCATCCATAATGTCAAAGCACATGTAGGTTATAAAGTGAAGATTATCTCTTAACAATGGGTTAACAGTACCCTGAGAGTAAGGTTAAAATTAGCTTTCGGTTAGTCTTTAACTATCAATTGAAACAGAAATGTTTTAGTTAACATTCAGTTAGCTCAAGGTTAGAGTAACTACACATTTAAAAACCGGCCCTTAGTACTTTTAGTAATTAGGAATTTTTAAAACAATGGGCGTGTCAAGCGTTTGATCTCCTTTTTTCTTTTACCCTGTTTAGTATCCGGTCGGCGTAATAAATAATTATCATAGGAAGGTAATTAGTAAATTATATTTCTTGTTTGGAACTAAGATTTCTTACAAAACCATTTGCTCAAATTTAGGTATATTGTTTATAAAAATTCTTTACGGATTTAAAATTATTTTTCCAACGAAGAGATTCTAATAAAATACATGCATTTTAGCATTGTATTTATTTAATTTAGTATATAAGTAACTAATATTTAATGTAGCCTTATTATTTATATAGTCCGTAATAATTATAATTACGAGATCGTTAATTGTATATGTGTTTCAATAAAATATCTACGCTTAGCACTTTCAGTGTTATGTTTTCCAGTGTATGCTGAGAATCCCGTCTCTAATGGTCTACGTATTACTTAGTTCTAAAAAAATCCGCCGGGTTTTGCGATGGCAGCAAAAATCAGTGGCAATTACTTAAATTTTATTTTGATCATATCTCTCTTATTTGGTGAGAAAAAATTCTCCGGTTTTTTTTAATCGGTTTTAAATTTTACTTGTAAAGGAGGCTGTTTTTTAGAATTTCAATTTTTATCGTAGTTTAAAAAATAAAAATTTCATAATTTTTTTTTCAAAAATGTAAAAAACACGCTCCAATTGTATAAAAATTACCAATCGACTAGTGAAAACAAAAAAAATATATTTTTAAAAATAAGGACGTTACGGTCAAAAAACGAAATATATGTGGTGTGCGGGGCTCTTAACACTTGTTTGCTTTATTAAAAAAGTGTGTTGTTGTGATTTACGTCGAAATAAGTCAAAAATAACTTGAAACCCCATATAAAATCAAAAAGGAGAAACGGAAAAAAATTGAGCCTGTAAATGAACACAACTCAGAAACAAAAATAGCTATCTAATAATAAAAAAATAAAATTTGATTCTTGTGCAGCTTCATCTATATCATTAACTGTTTTTGGTTTTTTAATGGTTTTTCTTGGTGATGAAAATTCCGATATCTCACGGTTATCGATTCTTTTTTTCTCTCCAGAAATGCGGACGACAGTGTTTTTAGATACTCCTGTGGCTGCAGCAACACGATCATTTACATTTTTAAATGGTATTGAAGGTGAATTAAAGTTTCCTTCTCTTCTCATAAACTCTATAACATTGGCTATTATTTCGCGAGATTGACTGTTAATCACGCGGCCTCTTAATTTGCTATTAAACTCCATACTTAGGTTCTATTAAACTGTAATGAGCAAAAAACACAAACGAAAATAAAAGAAATGTTTTAGCGAAATTTACATCTGACATTTACGTCTGAATGAAATAGTGAAATGCTTGATGCGCAGAGTGTACTTTCATTGCGTAAATCCGTCGGGATGCCTGTCAGTAGTGCTTTCTCTGTCTAGCCGTCGAAAGCCTCTAGAAATTTGATGAACTGTAGTACCGGTCGTCGATTGTTGTCAGTCATTCACCTTTCTGTATTCAACAACGATATGTCATTTGATTTTACCTGAGCCATCAGGTTATTGGAGACGATCCATATTGGAGAGGACCATGGGGATTGGCTTGGTCTTACAATCTCTTCTTCTAACATGAATTAAATTTGGTTTCTGACTTTTTCTTTGAGGATGTTTGGGTATCTATAGGACTTCCTATAGACTGATTATTCATATTTTGTCTTGATATGGTGTTAGACTTCATCTACAAATTTAAGCAGAGAGTCTGGTCGGTGAAATATATCTGAATATTTTCTGAACAATCGACAAATATGTTCTTTCTCTTCCACGTTTAAGTGATCTGTTCTTATTAATACATCGATAGCTTGTTTCGAGATTTGTTTTATAGAGATGTTTCCATGGAATATATGACACCACAGAAGAGTTCTGAGTTTTAATATTTTTACTAGAATGGATATAAAATTATATCCGTTCAGTATACAGATATCGCCTACTTATTCGTTCTGTAGTTTGTGCACAAAGTGGATAATACGCATGTGAATGAAAAAAAAATATATTTTAAGATAGAAGAATAAATTAGTAAAGTTTTGAAAAACATTTCAACTACCTCTCTTAATTATCTTGAACATATCGTCCAAAGTACTTTCCTGTATTAATTTATCATTTTCATTAAAATAATAAATCGTTTTCAATTTTTACGTATACATCTTGCGGAATGAATACAGATTCGCGTAACAATTTTGAG
Source organism: Psylliodes chrysocephalus (assembly GCA_927349885.1). Taxonomy (NCBI): domain Eukaryota; kingdom Metazoa; phylum Arthropoda; class Insecta; order Coleoptera; family Chrysomelidae; genus Psylliodes; species Psylliodes chrysocephalus. The sequence goes on along the minus strand of OV651829.1, from coordinate 23,809,697 downwards.
ATTTTATTTCATTCATTAATCAAAAACCACGTAAACATTTCCATCAGGCTGGAAATCGTTTCTAATTTCGCAGGTTAGGGAAATAGCTTGTGCACAAAATGAACGGAAAGGATATGACAGAATAACTAATTGCTTTTAAATGTAATTACTCGATGGGTAGGTAAACTGAAGGTAGAGGGACAAATATTTAAAATTCCCTGTATACACTTAGGGTAGGTAGGTACTCAGATAGTATATTAATATAAAACGGACATCATGCATACGTATAATATGTATAATGTTATTTTAGAAGAAGTTAGAGTGCTTGTAAATTTTGAAAAAATATTTAAAATTTGTCCAACACGTATAGTTGGAGGTAAAGATATTCTTACTCTTTCGGTACCACAAAGGGACTCGTATAAAAACATGTTGTCGACTATAATTACAAGATATGGTGGTGGAATATTAGCCGAACCGAATGTCAGTCACAAAGCGAGATCAGGGGGGCTTATAACATATGCGCGTTATATCAACAAGTTAGTGCGCAACACATCCGCACATATCAGTCCGTTTTACAATAATAAAATGATATTTAAATTTAAAGTACACTGAATAATTGAATAATTCAAACATATTTCGCTTAGTAACAAAAGTAGCATGCGGAAAGTATTGTTTTAAAATTATATATTTATATAAATACTACAATTATTTGAAAAACATGAATTGATCAATTATTTGTGCAATGTAAATCTGACTTTGGGATTGTCGCTCGATCGAACCGATACAATAACAAAACTGAACAAAACAATATGGTTATGGTTGCTGAATAAAACGTGGTAAGTACTTTTACTTTTATTTAATTTTAGTTTTAGTTAAACATGTTAAATTTAAGTAAAGATATTTTGGTGTTTTAACATGTGTTAAGCAGTTCCTGCTCGTAATAAATTCATAATATCTAATTGTAATAGCGTTGTTTGTATAAATGTAAATAGTACTGGCCAATTTATGTTGTAAATTTAAGAACACATTTTTTTTTATTTCCTTCCCATATTAAGCAAGAAACTAAATGATGTTATGCGGCATCATTCCACTTGCGAAAAACCATTTATAGGTTACAAGACTATGCAAATTGGCTTTGCCTTTGGTACCCTTGGAAGCTAAATTAACACTAAAAAGTAATACTAAAGTAACATTGTTATCATACCGTCAAACAAATTACCAGTGAAAAGAAAGTTACATTCGATCGAAATTTCATCCAATGAAATATAATTATTACCTAAAATTTGCGAATCAAAGAAGGACCTCAAAGCTTGATCCCGCAGACATCTGTTTTTTAAAAGTACTACATTTAATTAAAAAAGATGAAGAGACTACCATTATTAATTATAAAATATTATAATGATAGTATAAAACTGTGACAATGTCTAAAAGAAAAAAGATATTCAAAATGAAACGAAGTTAAAATACTGCTTTTAATTTTTTATGTTTCAGATTATATTGAAGGTTCTCCTTCATGTGTTTTGTTACCTACCCAAGTTTACAGAAAGTTTTAGTTGTTTTATTAAAATTTTGTTTATTTAGAAAATTTATTATAAATTAGTTTTGATATAATAGATAATACAATTATTTAATATTACATTATTTTACCCTTCCTAAAATTATAGGTCATAAAATTTTACATTTTGATTGGCATTTTGTTACATCTTGCACCTAGTCTGTGTTGTAAAAAATACCAATAAAAATTCAAAATTTTAGTTGTTATACTAAAATTAGAGCTACAAACAAAATCCCGCTAATTTTTAAATAAATTAAAATATGCAGGTATCTATATTACCGACTGAGAAATAGTTGGACAAATCCCTCCCATGTGGCGCTGATAGCAAACATGTTGCCATATTTATACAAAGAAACGGCAACTCTTAATTATCCTTCCTCCATGAGCGATAGCGATAGCAGCCTCCAACTTATTACAGCTGCCTAACCCTGTGCTTACCTAATTTGGTGGTTCAACAAGCAACGGCTGATTGCTATCAATTGACCGTCGAAGGCGTTTCTTCGCGAGTCTTTTTCCATAAATGCAGGGGGTTTTCTGCGACACTCTGGGCGAGAAATTGGCTGCCCTGTATCTGTCTAGCGTTTCCGCCACAACGGTAATTGTTCAGTTTGGGGTAGGTAGGATCTCTATTTGAGTTTAGCTAGGCTATTTATTTCGTTTTAGAGGTTTGGTTATTTTAGCCTTTTCTGTCAAGAATTTATTTCGTAATGGAGGGTGCTGAGGGGACATCTATTTGCCACTAAGGTATGTTGGTATGAGCGGTTTTTGGAAGTGACGTCGCTTCTTTAATTTGGGGATTCATTTTCGCACGTGGATTGTTGAAAGCTGTTTCAAAATTTAGTGGAATTCTTTTCCATCCATAATTGGGATATTGCAAAATAATCTTTGTTTAAAACTACAACAGTGTGTGATTTGGTTGTGTTTTTGGTTGACCACAAGTTGTAAGAGCTCTTAGGAGACTATATTTCTACGTAACACTTAAATTGCGCCGTAGTAGTTTTTTTTTGTAAGGCCTTCGTCTTTTATTTCAATGCCCACATATACAGCGTGTCTACTTAAGTTGGAACCATATGGAAAAAACTGTTATTATTGATTTTAGGAAAAAAGTTATTCTTGATAAAAAGGCCTGCATGACCCAAAACTTAAAATACATTCAGTAGATATCAAATTTTTCAAGCCGTATACGAGGTTTGTCAAAAAATATGAATGTTGCTCAAGAGTAAAGTACGTTTATTTTTGACAAAATCAAAAATGTTCATTAAGAAAAGTAGATTAGAAATGAAAATTAAATTCAAATATGCAATTACACCGATCTATCTGAAAAAACAGATGTTCTTACTTTTCTACATATTGATTGTAAATATCTCAAAACATTATAAATTACGTTAGCTTTTGAAACATTCTCTCTCTTCTCTACTATAAACATGATACGCTTTCCTTTTCTTGATGTTTGTGAAGAATTTAGCAATTTTCTTAATGAAAATTTTCGATTTTGTCAAAAATAAATGCACTTTACTCTTCATATTTTTTTACAAACCTCGTATACGGCTTGAAAAATTTGATATCTGATGACTGCATTTTAAGTTTTGGGTCATGCAGGACTTTTTATTAAGAACAACTTGTTTTCCTATATGGATAAGCTGTCCACAAATTTACAGTTAAATCTGATTTGGTGCTTTGCCTTCCCCCTATTGCTGTTAAAGGGGTAAATATAGTTTGATTTTAGTGAGCATACTTACCTAGACGATTATTAACCCTAATTTATGTTTCTTTTCGTTGTATATATTTTCAGTATATGGGATTGACTATTAAGGGGTAGTATTTTAAAACCTAAGGGTGTAATTTGTCTATTAAATGTAATTGTTGTATAGAACTCGCTTCACGAGCCGTCTATCTTGTTGCTTTCTAAATCCGAAAATTACCTACATAAACTAATAAGCCGAACTTTAATTTAACTGGTAAACATTGAGTAATTACTACCTATTTCTAGACCTCGCTTCACGAGAAGGCTATGTAGGTACCTGTTAACCAGGGATAAATAGTTATCGCTGTGTTTTATCTTATACATTTTCTTTAGGGTTCTTGTGACGGTCTAGCACTTCTTGTGACGGGCTAGTACTCTGGTGACGGGCTAGCAATTCTTGTGGCGGACTAGTATGCTTTGGCGGACTAGCACTTCTTGGGACGGGCTAGCAATCTTGTGATGAGTTAGAAGATACCTTTATGACACGCAGTTCAATTTGTATGCCGCTAACAAAACAGGGATAGTAGGACATCAATCGTCTACTAGAGTTTTGCCAGCCGGAAAGAATTCTCGGTTTACCGCAAGTTTTTCTCACTTATTTTTATATTACTATTTTTAACCTATTTTATTTGGGGGGTATTAGTACATAACTTTATCTAAACCTAATGTAAACAAGGTATAGGGATGTATGAATTACAGTAGATTTTATTAAACTTGAAAACGACAACAAGAGCTCTTAGTGGGCTATATTATTTATGGATAACTATTTGATTTTAATAAGTAATAGAGTTTTACTCGTTTTTAGCCCTAACGACCGTAAATACATCACTATTAATTATTTATTTTGATACATACAGTACCCACTTCATGTGTCTCAGTTTTAGGATTACCACTAGTCCCATTTAAATATTTTTAAGTCTAATGTAGCGTTTTAGTAGCGAATAATACTCCCAGTGTTGCTAGATTTATCGTTAATAGTTGGGGAATCCAATCGTTAATGTACTAGTTGACTTTAGTTGTTAAAATATTGTCAATTTCGATGTGTGAACGAGGTTAACCCCCATTTCAACACACAAAAATATTTAAATTAATAAAACTTGGGTGTATAAATATATTAAATTTTTCTTGTCATTTAACCCCAACTTGCTAATTGTCTGTTTGATTTCATAATCAACTTGGACAATAAAACCTATTGTAAGATAATGGTTTATAATAGTAGGCGCGTACTCAATTTGTAGCCGCTTGAGGGCCTTCGTAGAGGAGTTTTATAGTGGACCGTCACTTGGGATTGTTGGATGTGAGTAAACTCCTGGCGCCCACTTACATACATAACTTTTGCTACGACTCATCCCTTTTTCACTGTAACTAGTCGGCATCCAACACTTGGATTAATATAAATCCCACCTCAAGTGCTTAGGCACAGAAAGTAGATAGCAAATGCTAGAAAACGGAACGTTACTAATTGTCCATTGTTACGGTTCAAAATCCATATGAATGTACTGGGATGCTTTTGCAACAAAAATAATATATATAGTATTGACAAAACTTTTAATTTACTTTAATTTATTATTTAAGTATAATAAGAATAAAATCTATTAAAAGATCACTCCGTATACTCCGTTTTGGGTAGAAGTTTAATAGGAGATCCATTTCTCATGTTCTGTGAGTTGACTAGAATGAAAAGATACCTTTTATAAGTCCATTGTAGAAGTTTAACCTTTTATTAAGTATTTCTTTCTTGTTTTGAAGATTCGTTCTGGTCCTCTGTAGATATATTTTCCATTGTTTTTCTTAATTAGTTTGTAGTTAAGTTCTAGGAGCCTAAAAGGGACAAAGAAACGTTTTGAATTCTATAAATGGTTTCAGGGTCCATTTTCTTTGTTTATTTACATTAATTATAACATTATGTCATTCAAATTTATTCAGGTAGTTGTCTAATTCATTACAAATAATTAAAACCCCAAATAATCTGGGTAATTTTGGAATTAGGTAGGTGATTGTGAGAAATTGGCTAATAATATTTTAAATTACCTGTCATATTTTATTATCATTTCCTGTAGAAGTCATTAATTTTGTTGATGCATATCTTGCTTCCATTTTTCATTCTTCCAGTATCATCCCTTCATGAAACATGTGTTTTTGAAGATCTTTTTATAAGGATATAAGGTACTAGAAACGAAAAAGACATTGAACATTTATTTAGTATTGCTATTTGTTGGCATACTTAATCTCGCAAGAGGATTTTATTTTTAATTAAGCAAAACTTACTTCTAAAAAGGCCACATTTCAACACAGGTACCGTAGTTTCTCATTTATCACTTTTGTCCTTCCTTAATATAAGATTGTATATATAAAGTAGTATTTTGTATTTTAGGTCTTCTTTTTCTTTTCTGGCTATCGTAGTCATAGATAGTTTCATTTCATTTTTATTGTTCGATTAATTTACATTGCAACAGTTACGTGTAATTCCGGTCATCACATTAATTTGAGGTAGTCTCAAAGGCAGCTGTATTTGAGAACATTACTGCTGGATAGTAGTAAACTATTGAGACACGATTTTCATCCCTGACTCACTGGAATTACCTACAAAGGAAAGAAAGGACGATATTTTAATTGGAGGCTAAGATAAGTGGACCTATTCATACCTTTGAATCCAATAGGCTATTTTGTCAAGTAACCCTTCCAAAGAGGTCTTCGAATTCAACCCTTGCCTAGGTAGGATAGTGTCAATCTCCAAGGTAGGAATTTTACTGATTATACTAGCTCAAGACTATCAGATAGAAAGTGTTATCACACAAAATATCTCCACCCTCAGTGTTCGGGAATATTCTGAAAATTGTATATATTAATAACCAGTTTTAACCTTTTATTTTGTATATATTAAAATCATTTATTTTGTAAGCCACCCAAGATAGATATCTATTTTAAACGGTACGTAAGCTGTATATTAAATTCAAGGACTTACCTATACAACCGAATTATAGCTAGGTATTGAATAAAACTTCAAGATTCCCATTTAATACACGTTTTAATTATATACCATAACCTTTAAAATTATTCAATATTCTTCTTTTTCATTTGCGGTATCCATCACATAAATTTACCCAGGTAAATAATCAATTGTATCTCGGTACAATCGGTTATTCAGCCAAATTCGAGGACAAAAAAGGAAAAATCACCTACGACCCTCTCTTTGACTGAGCAGCACAGAACACTTACTCTAGAGAGTTAATTTTTATATTGTTTTGCTCTGTACGTCATAGCAAAACATAGCAAATATAAGGCACCGTAATTTTACCAAAAAAATTTACAAAGTGCAGTTCGAACAAACTTAATAAGAGGATGTGGTGCTATAGTATAACAACGAGACATTTATTTAAAAAAATTCAACAACTATCCTTCGAAGTACTCTCCATTCTGTTGAATACACTTATTCCATCGCTTTATCCACTTATCATAAACTTCTGAGAAACCATTTTTTGATAGTCTGTTTAGTATACCCATCACAGCGTTGTTGAGCTCTAAATCCGACTCAAATCTTTTACCTCTCAATTCTTTTATGACTTCAGGAAACAAATGGAAGTCACATGGAGCAAGGTCAGGAGAGTAGGGGGGATGAACCATAATTTCAACCCCTAATTCTTCAATTGTTCGTTGACAAATCATTGATCTATGAGCCGGAGCATTGTCGTGATGCAGCGTCCAGCCAAAGTCCTGATAAAGCGACCTTTTTTTCTTTAATTTTGCCTTTAAGGATCCTCGAAGTACATTAGAATAGTACTCCCCTGTTACTGTATATCCTCTAGGTACAATGTGATCGTAAATAACGCCAAATTTATCAAAAAAAAATCAGGTGCATCACTTTACCAGCTCTTTTAGCAGTTTTGGCCTTCTGCGGTCTTGGGCTGCCTTTATGCTTCCATTGCATACTTTGAGACTTCAATTCAGGATCGTAATGATAAAACCAACTTTCGTCACATGTAACCACATTATTTAAAACTGTGGGTTACGTTGCAATTGCCTTTTCCACTGCTGACAAATTGTCACTCGATTCGCTTTTTGTTTATCGGTCATCACTTTTGGAATCCATCTTGCCGCGATCTTCCGGTACTCTAAATATTCATGAATAATTTTTTGAGTGGTACCGTAAGACAAATTAACATTGTCAGAAATTCGTTTTATGCAAATCCGGCGATCATTTTGTATCAAGTCGTTAATTTCTGCAATTTTTGTGTCATTTCTCGCAGTTTGTGGTCGACCGGGACGAGGTTCATCTTCAACTGATTCACAACCGTCTTTAAACTTTTTATGCCACTCAAACACTCTACATCGTGATAAACTATTATCTAGATATGCACCTTTAATCATTTTAAAAGTTTCAGTTGGTGTTTTACCCAATCGAACACAAAATTTTATCGCGTATCTTTGCTCCACTTTCATTTTTCGATGGGTACGCAAAACACTGACAATTCAATAATTAATTTGTAACAAATGTCAAAAGTTAAATCAAAGCCTACTTGCGGGGTAGTACATTAAATATAAGGCTTTCATGTCTCATTTTTTGGGTTATAAAATGTTACCTCTGAAAGAAGTTATAGCACCAGTCTCGTTATATACTGATATATCCTCGTATATACGTGTTTTCAGTTGAAGCAGATTTCCAATTAGGTTCTTTACAATTCAACACTTAAATAGTAAAATATATGAAAAAATAACGTAATTATGATGAATTCTAAGTGACGTCTATTCTATGCCATCAATGCGACGTCAAAAACACGTTACTGGTTAGGATATTGTATTTCGGATAAACAAATACTAAAAAATTACGCCATAATGACGAGTATGTATTGACGTCTAATTAAAGTTGCAAAAACGACGTCAAAGTAACGTCATTAATTGGGATAGTGACGTTTTTGACGAGTAAATCCCAAAAAATCACGTCATAATGATGGCACTTTGCTGCTTGGGACTCGGCTTATGCCTCGTGCGACAATATTTCCTACTCGTGTGAAAAATTTCACTTTTCACATTAAAATACATTAGTTATTTTAAAAATGGTTATATAGTCGTTTATGTATCCTTTAATATTTAATAAAATTTTTACCACTCAGTCTAACCTCGTACTCTAAAAAAATTGAGCAAACATTATAATGTATCTGAGTTGTGCAGAATTATATTCTTTTTTTTTTTTTCTAAAAAAATATCCCCGGCAGCTCAGACACGTTTCCCCGCCAGATGTTCGCCATTTCGGCGCCGACGCGCCATATATATTTCTGTTTACGAGAAAATCATATTTCAGTAATATTTTTTGTTCGTCCCGGCGCAATTTAATCGAATTAAATCCGCCATGCAATCCGACAAATCTGTCCGACGTGTGAATGTGCCATACCTAAATAACGCAATTAGTCGACACTAATTTTATTTAAACTCTCCTGCATGGCGACGATAATTTGAATTGTAATTAAACTCCCGAACTTTTCATTCAATACCCTTTTGTTTCAAGATTAAAGTTAATCGGATTTCAAGAATACAGTCGGTTTGAACGGAGACTGGCTGGAATTGAATCAACTTTTCATGGCTGGACCTTTAGCAGAGCCAGAGAGAAAGGGAGGTAGAGCAATAAATCAGTTGACATTTCAAGCGTTTTCTGTATTGTTTTTAAAAGGCGCATTGCAAATTTGTTACTGAATTTTACTGGGGATGTTAGTTTGTTGTTTTTTTTCTTAAGTAATAAATTTCAAATATCAAACTAACATAAAACTAATCCGTCATTCTGACAAATAAAAGGACATGGTTTGTTTTATATTTTTTTGAGTTTTGACTATAATTAGTTACAATGATTGAGATAGAATAAAGGGGCGATAATATGGCAATGCTAAAAGTATCCGCACCTTTGCATTACACGTTTGTCAAAGATTATGTAAACCACTTCTTAGATATCGTTGGAATCACTTGACTATGAAGATTACCTACAATATATAAAAGTGCCATATCAATAGTTCTAATAAATTCCGCACCAGGCGCCATCAACAGTACTGCCATATCACATAACATTTTTTTGTTTTAAGCTATCTGTGTAGATTTCACATTACATGTATCATTAATCAGTAGAGACATCTTGGGTGGAATAAATAAAACTAGAATATTCTAGGAAGTATTTTCTAACTAGTTTTAGCTCATTCTCAGTTTCGTATGAATAACAATTTGCTAAAAGTAGTTAGTTTATACTAGGGCTTACCAGAATAAACTGAGCCCTAGTAAATACTTAGATGCTGCGCTTTTAAGTCTCAACACGAAATTAGGGTTGTTGCTTGTCTAGCTCACTTCTATTTTATCTGTCTGCAAGTGAGGACGTATAGCTTAGTTTTTGCAAGTGAGGAGAAGCACGTGTAGTTGACATGATGTCTGATGAAGAGTTTGATGAAAAAGTTGATGAGGTGGGCAAAAGCGTTGATAAGGCGTTATTGGTGAAATTAGTGAATAAATATGCAGTTGTGTTAGACAAATCTAAATTACCTTCTGTGATGGAATCGAAAACTAAAGCCTTAACTTTATTGACTGGAGAATTTTGTAAAGTTACAGGAAAGGTAATAACTGTAACGCAGATGAAAAAAATCTTATATAATATGAAAACTGCTTTATAAAGGAAAACTGATTTGAAAGCTACGGGGAACAAAGTGATAAAACCTTAAGACTGGGAAAAGGACATATTAACCATCATGAAGAAAGAAGAAAATCCTGTATTCAGCAAAGTGCCCGGTGCCTTGTTGGTTGGTGTAAAGAGAAAATCGGAAATGGAAGCAGAAAAGAGCCAAAGTAATAATCCTACAACTCACACTGACTGTAAATTGGAAAGTACAGCTTCAAAAGATAAAGTTAAAATTCAAAAAACAAAGGATATACTCAACAGGTATGAGACTAAAGAAACAAAGGATTTATCTGTGTCAGAACTTCAACGTCTAGTTCTTCTCCAGCAATTCCAACTAAATAAAGGTCAACTTGAAAAAAAAAAGCTGCAATTAGAGCAACTTCAACAACTTGGAAATGCCAACACTCCAGCAGTCAACAACACTGATGGCGATTTAGGTGACAAATATATTGTATTGACAGGTTTGTTTTTTTTCTCCTGGGCTCGTCTGACTTGTATCTCCGAATAACACTGAAGCCTATTGGCTTATTGTGTTTTACCCCATGTTAGTTTATAGCACTCACTCTGTCACCTTTGTACCTTGTACAAGTTTGTACAGATCCTTGGGTGAGCGGGTTCTATACGTTGTTGGATGAACCTGGGGTTGTACAAAAAGAGCCTCTCTTTTGCGATCTAGAGCTTCGCATTCTCACAGTATGTGTTTGGCCGTTTCTGGTTTCTTGTGACATAGTCGGCACATGAGTTCCCCATTGTACATGCCAATTTCGTCCAAGTGTCCCTTTACTGGGGCGTGCCTAGTCATGAACTCTGTTATCACTTTCAACTGGTTTCTATTCATTGAGAGTAGTTCTCCAGCTCTTTTGGGACATGGTTTGCCTATCAAGGCTTTTCCATGTGCCTGTTTTGGGGTATTTCCCCAATAGTTGATATGTTGTTCTCTAATCCAGTCGTTTATGAAACCCCGGACTGTACTTTTTGGTACTCCTAGGTTTGTGTCTGGTTCCGGTGTTTCTTCGGACCCTCTTTTTGCAAGTTCGTTCTTCCTTTTCGTTGTCTTCGATCCCTTAGTGACCTGGCACCCAAAGGTGTCACGACAAAAGGACGCGGAAAAAAGGACGCGGGAAAAAAGGACGCGGGGAAAAAAGGACGCGGGACAAAAGGACGCGGGAAAAAAGAACGCGGGACAAAAGGACGCAGAGCAAAAGTAATCCCTACAATTTTGAAGCCCTGTACTCAAAGAAAAATCTATACTTTTGCAAATGTTATAAGCATTTTTATATATTAGAAAGGATTACTTTCTGAAGATTATAAAAGAACTACTGACGGTGAGCTGTTCCTATTATTTGATAGTGGTCCAGAAGAACAGCGTATTTTGTTATTTTCAACCCAAAGAAATTTAAGTTTTATGGAACAATGCGATCATTGGTATGCCGATGGAATATTTCTTTTTTCAAATATACACAATTCATGGAGTGCGGCTATAGTAATGTAATCCCGACCGTGTTTGCACTTCTCCCGAACAAAACACAAGAGACCTATACACGTGTTTTTCAACAATTAAAGGTGTTAAATCCGGACCTGCGGCCTCTAACAATAATGATGGACTTTGAAAGAGCCGGAATGAACGCTGCACAAACGGAGTTCCCAAATGTGAGAATCCGCGGATGTTTTTTTCATTTCTCGAAGTGTATGTGGCGCCATATTTAAAGTGCAGGATTACAACGCAGATATATTAAGAATTCTGACTTCGCTCTTCACCTAAGACAATTGACAGCTCTTGCATTTGTTCCAGAGAACCATGTAGGCAAAGTGTACGAGGAGTTACTCGATAGCGATTTTTATACACAAAATGAAGAACTGTTAGTGCCACTGATAAATTATTTTCAAGACACTTGGATAGGGAGATTAGATAGAAGAAGACAACCCCTTTTTCCTGTAAATGTATGTAAAAAACTTACAGGCGTATTACAAAACTCCTCAATTTAATAAATAGGAAAACTACAATTGTTTTGCAAAACTAAGTTTGCATTGTCGTTAAACTTAATTGTTAATGTCAATTAAAATTAACTATTTATAGTAATTCAATAAAATTATGCGTCCTTTTTTCCCCACGTCCTTTTGACCCGCGTCCTTTTTCCTCGCGTCCTTTTTTCCCGCGCCCTTCTTTCCGCGTCATTTTTCCGCATCCTTTTGTCGTATATCCGCACCCAAAATAGTTTTACTCTATTTCGGTCTGCCAGTGTTCTTAGTTCTTAGATGCATTCCCTTACCAGCCTCGACGTAACTTCCTGACTCGATATGGCCTTAAGTGCCGCTTGGCTGTCTGACACTATTTGAATATGCTGATTTTCGTCAGCTCGTTCATTGTTCGTTTTTGCACATTGCAAAATTGCGTATACCTCGGCCTGAAATACCGAGGAATGTATTCCTATAGCATAGTTATGGTTAGTATCAGGGTTTTTGGAGAATACTCCTTCCTCAGTGCCTTCCGCAGTCTTAGACCCGTCTGTATACCAGGTTTGTTCCTGTCGTTGGGCATTGGGCTCCCTTATGGTGATCTTCGCTCTTTCCTGTATTAAAACCTCGAAGGGAGTATTAAAAGAGTACCTTTTGGTTATGTGGTCTGATCTCATGTCACTAACCTTGAGATACACATGTGACCTGGCCTAATGTCAAGATTTCCCAGTGTATTCTCTAATCTGTAAGCACCTAATCTTGCCTCCCCTTGTATCACATAGTGAAGAGGTGGGAGTCCTATTATTGCTTCCATTGCAGCAGTGGGGGTTGTTTTCATTGCCCCCGTTATTCGATGTTACATTTTGTTATTAAATATTACTCTTTGTCCTCCTACTTTTTGTTAATAAATGTTACTAAAAAAAAAAAAAAAAAAATAAGAAAGTAAAACGAAACAAAACTTATATTTCATTAACAAATTATTGCCTTAATTTTCACAACATCCTTGAGCAATATGTTGAGACATGCTTCTCTGTTTAAGTTCTCCTTGTTCACGTGTGCCTCGACTTTCGAGTTGATTATCTAGATTTTGATCGTCAGTTTCCACCTTGATCTTCGTTTCCATTGTCATCATTTAACTGGTCATTTAGGTGTTTTGACACATTATGGAACACTGATCATGACACAATAACCTTAGCCACGTTTTCTAATGACACGCTAACACAATTGGCAGGAATAGGAAAGCGATTTTTAACCTGTTCATAAACACTCTTTCAATAATAACTCTTTCTCGCGAGTGAGTTAAGTTGAAATATCTGTCTTGTTCGTTTCCTGGTTCCTGGAAAGTAGTTATAAGCCACGGAGAGAGTCCATTTCCAGAATCACCCAACAGACAGAAAGCCCCATCATAAAAAGAAATGTTGTTCTTTATGATGCTCCTTTTCCAGATTCTAGCATCATGAATGCTACCAGGCCCTTCAGCTAATATACTTGTGATTTTTTCAGCCGCATCGCAGGTTACCTGAACGTTTAAGCTGGGATAGCCTTTCCTGTTGATATATTCATCACCAAATAGTGAAGGATTTTTAATCTCTACATGAGTACAGTCTAGGGCTCCAATAACAGTAGACAACTGAAACCGATTTTGCCATAAAAGTGCTGCCTCATTAGTTTCGTCCAAAGTTGAAGGGAATTTTATCCATTTATTAGCCTTTTCAACTATTTTGTTCATTACAAAGTGGGTGGTTTTGGCTACAGTGCTTTGATGAACGCCTACGTTGTTGGCAACTCCACACTGAAAACCTGTAACAATGTTCATATTTATATTTTTTGACATTATAATCATACGAGTAACTGCATGCAATATATTAACAATAAAATGTTTTCTTTAATACTGTTCGAAAGGTTTCTAAATATTTTGAATCTGTCCAATGTGTTCTGGAAATCGATTGAATAGTGTTTTTACCAGCATTTGTTGAACATTTCTATTCTATTAAGTTTAAAAGGCATAGGAATATTATAAAATTGATTATTTTGTACTAATTGAAATTTCGTAATACTGAATAGGTATTGTTTCAATTGTAAAAATAATTTTAGGTATTCTGGTTAATTTAAAATATTTCAGCCATCAACCTTTTTCCAAAAACTTTAAAATCTTAAACAAAACTTTCAATTGCACACACAATTTTGTAAATAATAGGCACCTGGATCAGCAGGATAACGCAAAAGAATCTCCATCTTTTGGCGAGAAGAGAGTGCTCCACCTCGAGTCTCTTCGTGATCAGGCAAAAACTCAGATGTCAAAAAATCAATGTTCTCGTCCTCAAACCTTAGTAATTGTTTACACTAATTTATTTTTCTTCGTTCAAGGTATGTCTTTCTGCCACGAATTTGCATAAACGTCGCCATTCTGTTAGCTACTGACTGAAAATAGTTGTCGTACCACTGGCTTGAAAAATATTAAGAATATACTACCGCTTGTTGGTAAAAACTAATGTTCATTCATTCGGTAAGCTTAGAATATTCTAGTTCTCTGTTAAGCTTAGTATTTACTAGGGGTAGTATATTCTTTACAACTTTATTCATATAAAACATAAAATATACTTAAAATTACCTTAGTTTAAGCAAATACTAGTTTTTATTCATTCCACCCCTTTAATCAATATGTATACCGAATTTGCACAAGTACTGAAAATGCTGCTCAAAAAAATATTACATCCACAATCATTTTTGTTTCGCTTCTCCTGTAAAATTAACATTTATAAGGTTATGGTACTATTGAAACAGGGGTGCGATATATTTAATTCGATATTTCATGTATCGATATATTTTCGTCTCTTATTTTTTTTTTTTGATACGCTCGTGTTGCAGCTTTTGATATCGATCAAGAGTGGAGTGTTTTATGTTATCATCGGTTACAATTATTATTTTGCTTCATACACAGTAGCTAAACATACCTTAAAACATATTTTTTTATTTGAATAACAATTTCGTGAAATAAAATTAATATCATACGTGTATTTCAAGAAATGCATGCTCTGCTAAGTTTCCAGAAATATCTTTTGACGCTACAGAGACTTTCCTTCAAAATATTAAATGGGAATGCTTTTCATGCAACGTTCTGAAAATCATTTTCAAGGAAACAGCATAAATCTATTATTTCTCTTTTCAAAATATGAAAGTCTTTAGTTTTATACAGGAGCGAAGTTGCTAATGTAAAGAAGAATAGAAGTAGAATAATAAATCTTTGTTTTTGGTGATTAATGGTTATTAAATGATTGTTTAATGGTAATTAATTATCTAATTTGCCATTCCAAACAAAACGGCTGCCCGTAAGACACTGACAGGCATATGATAGGTGATAATATGACAACACTGTGGATCTGGTGATTTGAGGGGATCAATGATATAGATAGTTATATAGATTGAACATTCAAGTTTTTAAAAATAATCATCACCTTATGTCTTGAAGTAAAAATGTAGGTAATTATTTTTTAAATATATTTCAAAGGGTGGAAATTGGTTTTAAAACATGTTTTTGCTGAGTCGATTCAAATTAATGAACACTTGCCAGGCAATATGGCCGCTCGAAAACGACCCAATTTAAGCAATCTACATTACTATATATCAGGGATGGCCAAGAGGTCGACCGCGATCTACCGGTCGACCGTGAGGGCGATTTAGGTAGCCCGCGAGAGTTAAATAAACTGAATAGACAAAATATGAAAAAATAACATTACTTATTTTAAAATGTATTCGCGCCAAGGACTGACTATAGGTACTACTCACACGCTTCGGTCGTAACGTGATATCGTTGCGTGCATATGTGTGAGTCAGTCATGTAAACGCGACTCACCGCTGTCTCTTTTCTTTTCATTTCGCATTGTTTTCTCACGGCTTGGTTTGGTAGCTAGCCAGCGCACGGGGTCGGATTCCGTGTAAATAGTTGGTAACAAGTTTGCTTGACCTCGACAGTAGCGCGCTAAGCGCTTACGGTTGAACTACACCTGTCAGTTTCAGTCGATAAAGTAGAACACTACTAATTGAAGCGGTTTAAAAATTGGCGGGCTTGATAATTTAGATATTTGAAGCAATTTAAAGTAGCATTTTTCTATTTGACAACTTTTACTTAAAACTACTAAACAAACAATAAGTTTAGTGAATTTTTGTTGTAGGTAAATGTTGAAAAATGGAAAATGTCACTTGTTTTAACAGAAAAATAAAATAGTTGAAAAATAAAACACATTTTTAACAAGTTTAATTTATTTAGAATTACCATGTAATTACCATGTAATTACATGTATCTCATTATCTTCTAACTGCATATTTTGAACATAACAAGCACTATATCACACACTAAATTACTGAAAAATAAAAATATAATATGATAACCAGCATAGCACATGACAATGTTTTTATTATTAAAAAAACTGGATATAGTATTTATAAAAAGTCAAAGTAGTTAATTTATAAACACAATTGTTTTAATGTTTTAAATATCCCTTATTAATCCAAGGACAAATCATTCTAATTCTAATATTCTTATACTTATTGTCCCTTTAAGGCTTTTTTCATCTATTTCAATCTAGAATAGTTGTAATGCCTATTTCGGTTACAATAAGCCTCCAGCTTCAATACAGGTGGGCTTTGAAACTCACCCTAATTAAGAAACACATTTATGCACATTCCAAAAATCTCCATACCGGGGAATACCTAAAACAAAACAAAAATAAAGGTGCAGTGTGTATCTTAAAATTAAAAATAAACACGAGTCATAACCTTTTTAAATTCCTACATTTTTCTTGCAATAAAAGGTATTAAAATTTCAATAATAATAGAAAACATCTGATTTATGATCTTAATAGGTGAACTATGCAAAAATTAACAAGTTGACCTAAATAGCATATAAGTTTTTGAACATATTTGGGTATTATTTGATAAATATAATAATGAATATCACCCAAAAATTGAACAATAACTTTTTGAGCACAAATCATTCGCCTTTTTTAATCATGGTCTTTATGAGTAAAACTAAGATCAGGTTCTATCTCGGGTTCTACAATATTTGTTTGTAAATTGGCTTCACACATTTAGCTCACAACTCCTTTCATTTTTTTGACCGCAAATGTTTAAAATGTGGATCCATTTATCTCTAGAGTAATAATAGCAGGAAAAACAAACTTTCTTGTTAGTTTTGTGAGAAAAATACTTAGGTACTTTTGCAATTAAAATTTAAATGAATCAGAAGTTAATGATTTTCTTAAGAACCTGCCTATAGTTAAATTTGTTAAATCTAACTTACACTTAATTAATACAATTTACTCACCTACATTTGAAAAAAATATCACCTGCATTTGAAAATGAAAATATCAGGCTGACATATTTATAGCAACATAACCTAATTTATTTTCAAAGCCAGATTTACACCACCTAATAAATTTAAAGTTAATTTAAATTTAGCTTTAACTTTAAATTTATTAACGATTATCTCTGTATTTGATCACACATTATAGCAAAGTGAAATTTAAAGGGGTAAATCAGTAAAATTATTGATTTCTTTGTCATTATTTTTGAAAACATATTTTTTTATGGGTGTAAAACGGGTTTGAATTTAGTGATAGCAGCGCGCTAAGCGCTTACGGTTCAACTACCAACAAGGAAACAAATCCCGCCATTTATTCAAACCTTCTCTTTTTATTTTTCTATGAGCCAGTGCTAGTTTCGACTTGTGTGCGAACGGATTACAATTAATTTGTTGCGTCGCGATAATAAAAAATTAACGTAGGGACCTTGTGACTTAGTGTTTTTTAATTAGTATTATTAAATCAAAATGAGTGGGCCACCTACTTCGAGTGCAAAAAAAGTAAGACTTACCATTATCACAGTGAGTGGGAAGAGGAATTTTTTTTCATTATGGTCAAGGACAAATGTGTGTGTCTAATTTGCAACTCAAGTGTAGCATTACCGAAAAGAGCAAATGTTGAAAGGCATTTTAAAACTACACATTCCAAATACGCCACCGATTTTCCATTTGGCAGTGAAAACCGAAAGATAAAAGTACGTGAATTAAAAAGCAGCTTAAGTGCACAACAATCTTTTTTTACGAAACCAGACTCGAAATCAAAAGCTGCAACACTGGCGTCATTTGCTGTTACAGAAATATTGATAAAACGAAAGAAACCTTTCGAAGATGGAGAAATGATCAAGGAAGCCATGCAGAGAGCTGGAGAAGCACTTTTTAATGACTTTAAAAACAAAAAAGAAATTATTTCAGCATTAAATGACATTTCACTGTCACGAAACACAGTAATGCGACGCAGTGAAGCCTTAAGTGAAAATTTGGAACAATTACTTAATGAAGACTTGCAGAAATGTTGTTTCTTGTCACTACAGTTTGATGAATCCACCGATGTAACCGACATTGCTGAATTGTGCGTTTTCGTGCCTCTAGTTTTTGAAGACATGACGACAAAAGAAGAGTTATTGACGATGATTCCATTGAAGGGGCAAACCAGAGGTGAAGATATCTACAGATCTTTTAAGAGTTTTGTAGAAAAAACTGAATTTCCGATTCACAAACTAGTTGCTATCACGACATATGGAGCACCCGCTATGCTGGGACAAAAAGTTGGATTTGTTTCATTGTGCAAAAATGATGACAACATTCCAAGTTTCATCAACTATCACTGCATCATACACCAGCAAGTTCTGTGCTCTAAAATTCTCGAATCAGATGTTATTATGAAAATTGCTTTTAAAATAGTTAATTCTATTCGAGCCAGAAGTTTGTAAAGGCGTCAATTTCGAGCTCTTCTTGAAGAGACTGAAGCCGAACACTCAGACCTTTTGCTACATACAGATGTTAGGTGGCTTAGCCGTGGTGTCTTTTTGAAAAGATTTCGCCAATTACTGCTAGAAATCAAGACATTCATACAATCTAAAGGAGAAATTGTACCTGAGCTTGAAGATGAAAAATGGCTTATGAAGCTGGCGTTTCTTTTCGACATAACAGAAAAACTCAATGAGTTGAACCTGAATCTTCAAGGGAAAAACAGAACCGTCTTTGACATGATAACATTGATTAATACTTTTAAAAGTCAAATTCAAGTGCAAGTATCTTAATTAAAACGAGGCGAACTAAAAAATTATAAAAACATGGAAGAAGAATGTACGCACAATTAAAATCGGGACTTTAAAACTTTCTGTAAATAGCTGGAGAACTTGCACCTGGAGTTCGAAAGAAGGTTCGCGGATTTTGCTGCTCTCGAAGAAGTGCTAAGTTTCATGGTATTTCCTTTTAATGAAAATATTGACATTGACAGCTTGACCGTTAAAATCGGCAACTTAACCGATGCTGAATCTGTTGTGGTCGAAGAAGAAATAATTAAAATGAGAAGCGACATATTTTTGAAAGCTAGAGCATCTGGTAGTACAGATTTTTGGAAACTGATTTGCAAAGAAAAGTTTCCATGCCTAAGAAAGGTAGCTTCATATTTGATTTCGTTTTTCGGTTCTACCTACCTTTGCGAATCAACATTTTCAACTATGAATGCAATAAAAACCAAAAATCGTTCCCGTTTAACAGACTCTCACTTAACTTCCTGTTTGCGCATCGCAGTTACTTCGTACACTCCCCAATATGATAAACTTGTGGAGAATATGCAGTGCCAAACATCCACCCAAAAACGTACAGCACAATGAAAGATGCGAATTTCGTATGTAATATTAATATAATATATAATATTTAATTAATAAATACTTACAAATTTATCACAAAAATGTTTTATTTCTCTCTTCTAAACCCTACCTTGCAGTCGACCGCAAGAAATATTTTTGAACACAAGTAGACCTAACAGGTCAAAAGTTTGGCCACCCCTGCTATATACGTATCATTGACAATCAATGACAACAAGCCCACCGAATTGTCATATATAAACTGTCAGTTCCCACTGGCAGCATTTTGACAGGTAGCTGGTGCCTAATTATGTGTGTATATAAATTTGTTTGTCCGATAGGGTTTTATCAGAGGATTTACACGTGATAAACAAATAACCTTAAAAAAATAGAAACTAATGAACGAATCTGGCACAGAAGCTTTAAGAAAAGGCCCAATACCTAAGTAAACAGGAGATAATAAGTAGACACCTTTAAATTAATACTATTGTAATAATTGGCATTATTATTTTTAAAATAGAAAGAATTTAACAAAAATCCCAAAAATATCTAATATTTTTAATATCTATTAAATTAATACAACATATTTATTAAAACCAAACAATTAGAAATAGTTCATTGTACTAGAAAATTAAAGGACAAATCGTGCGAATAATCATTAAAAATAAATAAGTAGAGTTTCTTTTTAAAATAATCACGTTAAGGTTGATATAAATAGAGAGTCAATAGTTGACACAAAAAGGACTCAAGGGGCGGCCGTTGGGCCAAACCTATGCCCAAAAATGTATTAATATCTATTATATATAGTAAAGTGTGTTGTAGTGTTTTGTTTTCAAAGGTAATACCTATTTTATTTTAACATGTTTAAATCTCTTGTTTGGGTTATGTATTTTAAAACAGTTCATTAGTCTTTCTTCAAATGCCAATTCTTTCATTTTCGTCCCAAGTTTACTTATTAAATGTTTTATCAGTTTTAAGGGTTTTATCAGTTTTAAGGGTTTTATCATATAAAGAGTTTTTTTATATTAAAATGTTTTTGTGATGTAAAAGGTTTCTTTATATCAAAGTTTCATCATAGATTATATTATATTAGCATGGTTTATCATAACAAAGATTTACAATTGTGGGTAGTAATTTTTGCTATGTCTTATTTCAAAAATAGAGAATGTTTTGATTTATTGAAATTTGTTATTCATTTTTTACTTATATTTAAATATACGTGTTATTGTTTATTAACTTATTTTATTCTCACCTCTTTCCAAAAACCAGTAAGAAATATTTCGAGCATGTTAAGCCTCGGCGTTCCTACCCTTAAGGACTTGAGAGTCTTAAGTCAGTTGCCAAAACCGCTCGACATATGCTATTAAGGGATGTTTTTTTTTTGTATTTTTATTATTTTCTTTTATTATTTTAAATTTTGCCACTAGCGAATGGATGTTCCTTTAGGACTCCAGGACCCTAGGGCTGGTGACAAGCGCTGCCTTTATCCCTTAATAGTATAGTAACAGTAGCTAAAGACCTATCAGTAGTTGTAAATGGTCTTTAGGCAAACTGGTTGTTACATTTGGTGACGAGCGTTGGTCTTTAGGATTAACTGGTTGTTACACTATGTTGTATACAATTCTTAATTCATTGGGTGCAAATACTTTCAAAATTATTAAGGCACATATTAATCATTTATTTCAAAATACAAATTATGACATTGGCCTTTTTCAAGTATTTTATAATGAATATCATAATATGAACTCCTATATTAAACCGTCAGATAGTGACCGATTTAGATGCCCCATTTTCGCATACAAGCCTCGAAGAAGGTTGAAAAGTATATCGATGTTAAGTAGAATAAAAGAAAATTTACGAGTGGCTCTTGGGGATAACACATGGAAAATTCTATTTTCCTTATCAGAAAAATTTTCCGACCTCAAAATGCACTTATACATTCGGGTCATTCAAAAAAATATGTTTTTCGGACTATTGATAATGTACGTTTTCATGTATTCGATGAGTTTGTGTGGAAGAATCGGGTAAAATCTTGATTTTTCTTTAGAAGATTACGCCCGTATTTCAACCTTTTAGCCACTTGCAACATTAAAGTCTTTGGTTTTCCGAAGCCTAGTTCTATTAATTAATCATTTTTGTTTGGGCAAATCGAATTTTCCATGTGTTATCCTTTCATTCTACTTAAAATCGATATAATTTTCAACCCTCTTAGAGGCTTGTATGCGAAAATAGGGCACCTAAACCTGTCACTATTTAACGATCTATATAGACAAAAGTCCTTATTTTTGTTTTTTAATAGAATGGTTCCGTGTTAAACATAAAAATTTTCAATGCTTAATTCATGAGATTTAGCTGTTCTGGCTTATTTCGATCATCAGCTACTTATTGGCAATTAAAAAAGAAACCTCGCAAAAATGTTACGTATTGTCGTATTGAGAGTTAAATTATAGTAACAAATTTTATATAAGTTCATAAAAGCAAACTTGACTTTTTTGTCGATGTAATTGGTCCATCAACTGTCATTAAAAGTTTATATAAAACATATATCACGACTTAACATAATATCAGGCTACAGATTTGGGCCCTAACATCATGAATAGTGGCTTATTTGTATAGTCCTAAGCAAATTTTCGATACAAGTCTCGTTACAGCTTCGGTTGGGTTTACGGTTGGGGTCCATAGGCTCGACATTATTATTATTGTTGTTATTTTACGATCGAATGTCTTGTCGAAGCTACTGTTATATCTATATAGGAGTGAGTCCGTAGAGCACGAAATATAAACTTCATTTCATAAATCAAAATTATTTTTAAAACAATATCAGAAAATCATCAATGATTCGACAATTGTGGTCATAAATTGATCATCTAAAAAAATTACCTTTTAAATTAAGAAGCTTACAATTTAGTAGCAGTACATAAAAATACAAAAAAATTGAACATTGAAACGATGGTATGTGAATTTCGTAAGATATAGGTAATGCACATTAAGTGAGTGAACACTTGTTTTGTGCATTATACAATACAATAAATATTATTCAATAAATTAATGCATGAAAATATAAAAACAAAGAGGATGAAAAATTTGCCCCTATTAAATATTTATAAATAGGAAGTTTTCATGTATGAAGGTTTTACTTAATTTTGAGAAACTTTTATAATTTTTGATATTTTTTATGTGGTTATTCAACACTTTAAAACATTTGGGTCCTAAAAACGTAGCGAATCGTTTACTGCAATTAAAGTTAATTTGTGGAGTCTATAATAACTTATTTGAAACACTTCTAGTCGTAACTTCATTCACAACATATTTTGCTATTTCTTTTTTTCCATGCATAGTGAATGAAAATACAGTGACCTGACATTAAAAATTTCTGAACTATATAGACATCTAGTTGAGTATGTATTTCTTTAGGATCACTTTTAATACATAATTTTGTATAATACTTATTTGAATAAAGACCACCCCATACTAAGATGCCGTATCTTAGTAGTGACTCAACAAGAGATTTGTATAGTAAAATTAAAAGATTTCTATTAAGAATATCACGAAGTTGATAAAATTTATATATTAATTTTCTAACTCTTTTTGTTAAGTAGTTAATATGTTCTTCCCAGTTCAGGTTTTGATGAATCATTATGCCTAGGTACTTTATGTAATTAGTTTCCAAGATACTTTCATTAATATTTTCGATTTTTATTGAATTAAAGAGTGGACGATTTACATTAGTTTGTGAAGAAGCGATATATTTAGTTTTGGTAGCATTTAAAGATAACTGATATTTGTCTAACCATTTCTTAACCGTGGACATGTCTAGTTTAACAATACTTTCTATATCGGCCCAAGTATCACCTCTGAACAATATGACAGTGTCATCTGCGTATGATATTATTTTACCATTTATGTCCAAAGAGAGTGATGAATTAATGTATAGAATAAACAAAATGGGACCTAACACTGTACCTTGTGGGATACCAGCTTTAATTGACATGCTTTCACTCACACAATTGTTTATTTTAACGGTTTGCTCACGATTAGAAAGGTAGTTATCAAAAATATTTAGCACAGTACTCCATAGCATTCAAATAAATCATGTACTCTTCTTGAGAACTCATTAGTGATTGATTTTCAAGATATTCGCACTCAAAGATGGATATTGTAATTTTAGAACTTTTATAAATTCTTAAGAGGAGTATTTACTTTGCTTTAGAGCAGAGCATGCAAGGGTTTCGTAGTACCCCACTTTTAAAGTTTATTTTTGACTTATTCTGAAAGAAAAAATATTTGCGTGTAGGTAAAGGTTAAATCTGTGCTCCTCTGGAGACACTTTTTCAAAATTTAAAACTGTTTTTTTTTCTAAAAAAAAAAAAAAAAAAAATATTCTACTCAACTTTTTTTATATTATATTACAAAACAAGTGTGAAAAGTATAACATTTCGCACGAGTTAAAGTTTAGCACGAGCGATTGCGAGAATTGCAATCTTCAGCGAGTTGTGTACACTTTTTTCCTATGACCACGTAAAAACAGTTGTATAATTATTTACAAGATAGAATTAAATTGCAAGCAAAGATGTATCAATTGTTTGAAACAAAAATAATTGTCCATTTTTAGTAGTTATTTTACCACAAACTACGCGATTGTTGTGGACATTATAGACCGTCAGATAGTGACAGGTTTAAGTGCCCCATTTTCGCATACAAGTCCCGAACAGCATTGAAAAGTACATCGATTTTAAGTAGAATGGAAGGAAATTTACGAGTGGCTCCTGGGAATAACAAAAATAAAAGGTTATTTGTTGCCCATATTTCCACACAAGCCGTTTTCACTATATGATTAGTTAATAGAGCTAGGCTTCAGGAAACCCAAGGCTTTAATGTTGCAAGTGGCTAAAGGGTTGAAATAGAAGCGTAATCTTTTGAGGAAAAATCAAGATTTTACCCGATTTTTCCACACAGGCCCATCGAATGCATGAAAACGTACATCGTCACTAGTCCGAAAAACATATTTTCTTGAATGACCCGAATGTATAAGTGCATTTTGAGGTCGGAAAACTTTTCTGATAAGGAAAATAGAATTTTCCATGTGTTATCCCCAAAAGCCACTAGTAAATTTTCTTTTAAACTATTCAACATCGATGTACTTTTCAACCCTCTCCGAGGCTTGTATGCGAAAATGGGACACCTAAATCAGTCACTAATAATAATATAATAATAATAACAATAATAATAATAATAATTTGGGTTTTAATTAACAGTGCTGTTCCTAAAATGGCTCGTAACAAAGCCTACACAGAATACGAGGCTAATAACCGTAGTAGTTGATGCCAATGACACCAAATAAAAAAAAATTATATTATTAATAATGTATTAGGCCAAGCATCAATAGACATGTTTACACTCAGATCACAAAGACTTCTAAAACATTTTGTTTTTTCTTCCTCGTGGATTTGTTCTAGAAGAGTTGTTGTCGAAGTGGTTTTTCCTGATGGGGGCTTGTAACCAGGTCTTAACATTTCGATCGCCTTTTTTACACTTGAAGCTAGTATTAGTTGCAAATACAGCTTTTGCAATGTGTTTGTCTATTTCATCTTTTTTATTTGCATATGTTTTAATGACACAATTCATGGTTGAATTGGAAGATAAATTAGGCAATAATATCTAGAATATGCATACATCTTAAAAGTTTTAATTCCTTTCACTTTCCAAGAATTTTGAAATATCATAATGAAAAAAAAATGCATTTCTCAACAACACTATTTTTAATATAATTCCCAAATTTAGGCTCTTAATATCTTGTTAATGATTTTTTAAAATTCACCAAAATTAGTGGCTAAAACGCCTCGTTAAGTGCTATCTTCTGTTGCAAACTAGTGTAAATAATTGCAGGAAACGACTGAGAGTGTACGATACGATAGTTACAGCCACTAATTTTGGCGAATTTTAAAAAATCATTTAAAAGAGATTATATTGAGAAAATAGCTGTTGAGGAATGCATTTATTTTCATTATGATATTTCAAAATTTAAAGCTCTTTGATTTTTTTTCTCGTAAACTGAAAGGATTTAAAACATTAAAATATATACATATTTAGATAATATTACTTAATTTATTTTGCCAAAATTTAAATTTTTTAACAAAATTATTTTTTGAAATATTCGTATCCAAAAATTATAAGGGGTGCTGTAGTCACCTTAAGAGGTATACATACCTCTAATATTTTATTTATATTTCTCGAGCTATTTCAATAAAAATTTTTTACACATGTTACATGAAATTCTATAAATATATACATTTTATTTCTTACAATATTTTAATGTTAAGCGAATTCGCTGAGATATAAATAAAAAATTAATTATGCCATTTTTAAAAAAACTGATTTCCAAAGAAACTTGATAATAACATTTCAAATTAATAATTTTTTTTTATTGACTTTTACTTTGAAAATAGGGATTTTTAGAGTAATTTTATACGTTAATTAAAAAACAGAAATTTTAAATTTCAGGAATGGTTACATAATTATTTAATTTCCTTAAAAGCCAGTTTTTAAGAAAAATGTATTATTAGGCAGTTTTTGTCTCAGCTTCAATTTAAAAATTTGTAAGAATAAAAAAATTAATATAATAAAATAAGTAAAAAAAATCGCTTGATGAGTATAAATCAAATATTAAGTAGAGTATTAATTCCTCCTTAAATAGACCACAACTCATTATTGAAAACTAAAAAATCTTATATAGTATTCAATAAAGTTGATTATTTAATTTTCTACGCTTATGAGCCTAAACCTTAACAAAACACGATATATTTGAGCTTAACGTTGAATACGTATAAGTCTGTCTGTCTGATGCTCTTATGTTCTCTCTATTTATTCTCTAATATAATTATCTATAATTTTTGTTCTATAAAAAATTTTCCTAAAATGGTCCGTATTCGAGAAATTTGACAAAATGTAAAAAAAATATTTTTTTATAAAAATTGTTCAAACAAAAGTTGTTTGTAATATAATTCTCTATAATTTTTATTCTATACATAATTTCTCTAAAATGGACCGTATTCGAGATATTTGAGAAAATGTGTAAATTTCGAATTTTGAAGAAAACTCAAAAAGGGATAAAGAAAAAAACATTAAATTTTAAACTTAAGGTTTTTTTCGGCCTGACGTGAAATGATTAGATTTTGGACAAAGTCGGGACATCTAGGGGGTACTTTATGGGAGGCTGTTTTTATATTTTATTGAATATATCTGTTATTTATGTTTGGAGGAGAAAATTGTTCAAATAAAAGTTACTTCTAATATTATTATCTATAATTTTTGTTTTATGTCAAAATTTCCTGAAATGGTCCGTATTCGAGAAATTTGACAAAATGTGCAAAATTCTGATTTTTATGAAAATTGTTGAACTAAAAGTTGTTTGCGATATCGATCTCTATAATTTTTGTTTATACATGATTTTTCTAAAATGGACCGTAATGGAAAAGTGCTAAATTTAAATTTTTCAGTATTTTCGTTTTCAATGAATATCTATAGAAAAATGTTTCGAGGTAGATGTATGTGGACAATGTATATATTTAGTTTATCATCTAAACATTTATAGAGATGCTGCAATAGGTTGTACAAAATAACCGGAAAAAGCCTCTAATAACTAGATAGGAAAGTCATGTGTTGGACACATCAGATTTTTAATTTAATATTTTGTTTAATAAGGATAATTTTCTGGCTATTCGCTCCGTGCGAAGTCATGGAAAGGGAAGCAAAAGCGATACTAGCGCTAGCTGCGGATAATTCGTGCATTTTAGGGCGATATTTTGTAATTTCGGCATATCAAATACACGTATACATTTTACTTTTTTTCAAAAAAAGTAGGTAAAAACAATACGATAAGCAACCGGAGTTGCTGTGTTGAAAATTGAACAAATACTAGCAAAAAAACAGTGAAACTTATATAAAAAATTTCAGTAGCAAAGTGGAAATTAAATCAAAGAAATAAATGGATAGATATACAATAAGAAGAAAAATTACCTTTATTTTTGTAATAATAACCGTAATGCTGCAAATAGTAGACATCAGAAACTTGAAAGGTTTTAAATCAACATTAAATTATCATTTTACCATGTTCTTTAATATCCCTTATTCTTAAATATTCATTCAGCAAGGACTAGATTTCAAGATTTCTGCCTTTGATTATTATATGTGGTTGGAACGCAATTTTGTAACTTACTGATGGGAAATCAGTTTTAATCATTCATTCTATGTTTTCTTTCGAACAAAAATGAAAATATAAGTAATGATCCTTCTTTTATACATTTTAACTTCACGCTATTATTAAATGGTATTTTTTTATTTTGACAGATTAGAGTAATTCTTCAATGAAAACTTATTAGACTTAGGCAACTTCTCATACAATTTCCAGTAAATACTGTTGCCTGTCTATATTTTATTATTCATTTTTATCGATTATACATAATTTTCTTTAATTTAAGCGATAAAAATATATAATAATAATAAATTAATGTTTTACTTGTTTGACAAATCCATATACTTTTATTAAAACTACCATATATACTTTGTAATTACGAATTCTATTAAAAGTTGCATTTGTCAGTGTACGCAGAAATAGTCCATTAGTATCAAAACGAATTGGCGCTGCTGTCGCGCACGGAGCGAATAGTAGAATTTTAAACAATTGAATAAAAGTTCGGTCACAATATTAGTCGCGTCAAAGTAGGTTTTCACTTCGAACTTTGGTCGGAAAGGTCCAATCGGGCTAATTTTTTTTGCAAAATGTTCATTGAGACATGAGATTCAAAGTTCACTAAAATCTAGATGCCGCTCGGTCTCCCTCCCCCCAAATTCACCCCAATTGGGGGGAATTCTCGACTTTTTTCAACAAAAGGCGTATACTTCATAAAACTGCAGTCCCAAGCGGGGTAAATGTTCCACTCGGGGGTTTTAAAGTATCCTGAATCGATTATTTGGGTCAGGTCGCCTTTGCGACCTTCCCAGGGATGGGTGACAGGGCCACTGGGGGTCCAATATACTAGATGTCCGTGGAAATGTATTTGGGCTCCCAAATTGCGCAAGGGGAGTTTAGAAGGGCGGAGATCTCAATGTCATCGAGAATTAAGCCTTTTCAAGCCCTCAGGGTCGTATAAAAAGGGGCCTATGTGGTCTCAAATATCATGATTACGCAGGATTGAATTTCAGGACACAGAATTGGTACGCGCTAGTGTTATAAAACAAACAAATCTAAATTTGGGCAGCCTGTCATCCTGTGACCCAACCAGGGGTGTCCGAACAGGGTGCTGGGCCCAAAATATGAGATTTGATTTTATTTGATATCAAAATATAAAATTGATATAATTTCTCCACCGAGTATAC
Organism: Psylliodes chrysocephalus; assembly: GCA_927349885.1. Lineage (NCBI taxonomy): Eukaryota > Metazoa > Arthropoda > Insecta > Coleoptera > Chrysomelidae > Psylliodes > Psylliodes chrysocephalus. Next base: position 23,780,768 of record OV651829.1, on the reverse strand, counting down.
TTCTTGGTCTTTTAGAGTCTCTGACGAACCTAGATATGGCTGATAGGGGGGCCCAAATTTAAATTCTCGTAAAATTCAATTTTCTCATATAAAGTTGATGACGGCATAATGATAGTTTTTAAGGGCGTTGAACCTACCTTAAGTTATGGTCTATTATAATTCCAAGGTATTTTATTTTTCTTACAGGGGTAATGCTCAACGTATTTCCAACAATAAGGTTATAATCCGGAAGAGCGTTACTCTAAGAACTAATTTGTTTTTTTAAAGTTTAATGACAAGAGCCTAAGTCTTGTTCTAATTTTATCTTTAGAGTATATCAGTTACTATCTTCACAAAATATCAGATGAATTGTAGACTTAGATCCCCAGCAAACTCTTTTCCGGGAGGTTCAAGAGTGTATAAGTCTGATAAAGAATTGCAATTAAGAACCTTCAAGATTTCGTGTGATGTGATGGCCAAGTGCCCCAACCCTAAACATCGAGATAATGTCCTTGTTGATCTGGGCATGTCGTTGTATTGGCTAAGATTAAATGCCACTCGAATAAACCATTGGTTAGCTGCCTGGTCAGCGCAATTATATGAATTTTATATAATGAAATCGAATCAAATCGAGTCCCAGGGGAAACTTGATAGTTTCACCCCCTCGGCACCCTCGTTCGTGGAGCTCTGGAGCCGCCTGCTTGCAAGTCAGGGCAACATAAAATTACACTCTTACAAACCCTCATCATACCAACTTTGTATGAGAAAATGGAATTTTACGAGAATTTAAATTTGGGGCCCCTTAGAACCCTTATCGCTCATACCCGGGTTCGTCAGAGACTCAAAAAGGCTAAGGAGTATACTCGCTGACGGAATTATATCAATTTTACATGTTGACATTAAATAAAATCAAATCTCATATTTTGGGCCCCTGTACCCCTTTCGGATACCCTTGGTTGGGTCAGAGGATGACAGGCTGCCCAATATAGAGTTTGTAGTTTTATAACACTATCGCGTACCAATTCTGTGTCCTGAAATTCAATCCCGCGTAATCATGAAATTTGAGACCCCATGGGCCCCTGTGTATACGGCTCTGATGGCTTGAAAAGGCTTAATTCTCGATGAAATTGAGATGGCTTCCTTCTAAACCCCCCTGACGCAACTTGGCAGCCCAAACACATTTCCACAGACATATCATATTTTGGACCCCAAGACCTGTCACACACACACACACACCCCTGTGAAGGTCGCAAAGGCGACCTAACCCAAATAATGGATTAAGGGCACTTCAAACCCCCCGAGTGGAACATTTGCCCCGCTTGGGACTGCAGTTTTAGAAAGTATGTGGCTTGTTGAAAAAAGCCGATAATTCCCCCCCAATTGGGGTGAATTTGGGGCGGGAGGAAGGCCGAGCGGCATCTAGATTTTGGTGAACTTTGAATCTCATGTATCAATGAACATTTTGCAGAAAAAAATAGCCCAATCGGACCTTTCCGACCAAAGTTCGAAGTTTCTGCGTTTTTAGTCCTACTTTGACGCGGCATATTTAAATATATTTTGTGATTTCAATATTTTTATTTTTAATAACTTTTTGATTACGATATTTTTAATTTTCAACGTTTTACATAATTTTCGATAAAATCTTTCCTACCAAAACAAGATGTATTTCCAATTTACTCATTTAAACCTGATTATGGAAACTAACTTTATTAAAATTATTTACTTTGTACAATTCTGCAAATAACGACGTTATGCTAAACGCAAGTTAGATTACATAGAAACTGCCTAGCCGACAATAAAATTACTGACTCAAAAAAGACGACCAAAGCTAATTCTGCTTTCTAAATTAAATTCATTCCCTGTTTTACTGTTGTAATAAAATAGTAAAATTTAAACTTGTTTTTTAAATAGCTATTTAGATAATTGGCGCAGTCAGTAGGATACGCGAAGATTTTCTGACAAAGTATCCAAAGTGAGAGAAAATATTTTTTTCTATCTAATGTAGCTCACTGGATTATTTTATTAGAAATTTTTAAATTAAGAAAAAAAGTGTCTAGTGAAATGAAAACCACATTTTATAAAATTCCGGAAAGAACGTGTTACGGGTTTTATTTTCGTATTAAGTTTTTCTTCTTCTGAGATTACTAGCGAACCTGGTTAGGGGAGTTTGACAATTTGAATCCATCTAACAGGACAGGCTACTCGTAATAAATAATCATAAACACAACTTTTTTTCTGTTACAGGTTATCTCAAATTATTGCGTGAAAAGACAACAACATCGGCCTTTTTCTCACATCGTTATGGATTTATATCAAGAGACTGTGTCTGCCTTAGAAGTTGTAATGGAAGCGTCTTGGGGTCCGCCAGCTATGCCGACGTTACAGCCTAGGACAATAAATTGGTGAGAAACTAACCTAAAACTTTTCCTATTTAAACTTGTTCTAATCCGATAATGAGACTTCTTTTTGAATGTAGTCAATACGATAAGATAGAAAATATCACAATTTTATACCGTGTGTTCGTTTATAGTAGATTCGTGATCGAGATGGAGTAATAAATCTGTCGGATCAGGAAATTTCAGGTGTGGGTGCCTATATTATTATTTACAGGGTTCATAAAATCATCATTTAAAAATATTTTGTATTTGAATATGTATTATTGAGTATTGTAATGTTTGTTTATTTATTAATAATTTATTTAAACACTTAACAGGAGTTAAGAAAAAAGTGCAACGAAACTGGCGTACGTCCGTTTTATAATAACACAATTATATATAAAATATAAAGTAAACTGAATAATTAAAAAATATCTCAATAAAAAGGTGTTAGTAGCATGCCAAAAGGCATTGTTTCACATTTTTTTATTTATCTATTGTATAAATTGAAAAAATTTGAATTCATTCAATCATTTGTACAATGTAAATCTGGCTTTGGATAAACCAACCTCAAAAGTTGCCACGAGAAACAACAACAAATATGGTTGCCGAAGAAAAGAGGATGGGAGTACTTTTAATTTAATTTAGTTTTTAGTTTTAGATATAAGTTAATTTAATAATATTTTAGATTAAGTAAAAGTATTTTCACCGGAACATGTCTTTACCAGGACCTATTTATATCAAATGCATATTATTAGATTGTAATAGTAAATTTTATTGGCCCATTTATAATTATTTATGTGAACAAACGGTTTTTTAGATTTCCTTTAGATATTGAAGTTAGAAAAAAATGGTGTCAAATTTTAAAAATTCCTCTCATTTGTCTTGCATCTAATCATCAGAGGTTGTGTGAAAATCATTTTGGTCAAAATTCGTTTACCAACCCCAAACGTACAAGGACTCTTAAAATTTGCTTTGCCTTTAGCACCCTTGACAACAGAATTAACACCAAAGATAAAGATAGTAGTGCTAAGTAATGTTGTTATCAAATCACCTGACAAATTACCTGTCAAACGAAAGTTAAATTTTAATAATACAGATCAAAATTTCAATACCAGTCTTTCATTACTTGAATTTGAATTATTACCTAAGAAACAACGTTTATAAAAAGGATTTTTAAATCAAATTACTGAGACTCGAGTTAATAGTATATCTTCTAGAAAGAAAAAGCTTTTTTTTTATTCATAGACATCAGAAAAGTAGGATTTGTCCTAATTAATTCAACAAATAAAAATAAAAATGTAGTCAAAATTTCAGTGTCAAAGATATTTAAAGAATTTAATTCCAAGTTTGATCCTGCAGGTACTACATCTAATTCAAAAAAGCGTAAGCCTTTTTGGTCAACATCAGCTAAAGTATTGTCATTAGCTTTGTATAAGAAGGGCCCACGAGCTTATAATTTTTTAAAACATTTTCATTCTTTACTTAGTGAATCTATACTACAGTCACTTTAAAGATCAATACCATTTGAAATGGGTATTAACAAATTCATTTTTAATAGGCTTAAGAAAAGGGTTGCTAAAATGAAACAAATTGATCGAAACTGTGTTTTATTGTTTGACGAAATAGCTCTTAAGCGGCGTCCACACTATGCCGCGGTTGGCTGTTGGCACTGCCAATTTGGCAAAGCCAATACAATGTAGACGTGGCCGTTGGCATGTGCCGCTGAGCCAATGATTTGCCAACGAAAATCGCTCTAGTGTCGGTCTCCATCAAAGGAAGCCGGTGAAAGCCGGTAGTGGGGACGAGCCAACCGTTGTCTTCACGCGGCACGCACGTGGTTCAGTTGTGGCTGAGACAGCGCAGTATTTAGTCATGGAGTGGACCAACGCGAAAGTGTGTGAACTTATTGAGCTTTACCGTGATCGTCCTGTTCTGTGGGACTGTCGTTTGAAAGAGTACAAAGACAGAAATAAGAAACAAGATGCTCTACAAGAAATCGCATGTACTTTTGGTGTTGATCAACAAGTTGTAGAAAAGAAAATTAAGAACCTAGTGTGTCATTTTTTACGTGAAATAAAGAGGGAGAGAGACTCAAGCAAGTCTGGTGCGGGAAATTCTGATATGTACAAGAGTAAATGGTTCTGCTTCAACAACATGCTGTTTCTCAAGGATAGAAATACACCTAAAGAAACGACGGACACAATCAAGCAGGTAAATATATATTAACACAGTAAATTCATAGAATAATTAGTAATTATATTTTACATTAATATAAACACATATGACATAGTTTAGGGCTTATTATTTGTCGTGTTGAAAGGATACTATTCCAGCCGGGGAAGTAAAGAAGTCTGCAAATTCATTTCTAACGGCTTGTGCCTCATCAGTGCTTCTTCTTGAAGTTCGAGGAATGTTGACCAAAGCTTGATTTGAAGGGCATTCTCTCCAAGTTCCTGGATTGATCTCACCTGTGGTTGAGCACTCAGAGTCGAATGTTCCGGGGGGATTGTACACTGATTTGGAGTTACTTTTCCTCAAGTAGTTGTGCAGATAAAGTACTGCCAACACCATCATCTTAGCCCGCTCTGGTTGTAATAGCATAGGTCTTCGTAGTATGCGGTACACAGAGGATAGTATGCCAAACGCATTTTCAGACACTCTACGTGCTCTACTTAACCGATAGTTAAACACTCTTTCCTTGGAATTCTTTTTTTTGAGCTCCTGGAAATGGTTTCATAATGTTTTTTGACAAAGGAAAAGCATCATCGGCCACAAAAACATACGGTGTTTCATCTATTCTTCCAGGAAGAGCAGTAGGAGGAGGAAGATGCATTGTGTTGTTCTTAAGGCAATCTTTGAATGTTGTGTGACTAAACACACCTCCGTCTGATATTCTTCCTTGACAGCCAACATTTGCGTAGATAAAGTTGTAGTGTGCATTTACCACCGCAAATAGAACTATACCGAAAAACCCCTTGTAGTTGAAATATTCTGTGCCACTATGGATAGGTGCTTGCAACATAATATGCTTCCCATCAAAGGCCCCTACACAATTTGGGAAATTCCACTTATCATTGAACTCTTTTGAAATAACTTTCCACTCTGCTTCATTTTGTGGCATCTGAAACAAAATTATATATTCAATCATTAATGCAATATTCAATCATTAATTTTTTCTTTTGTTTTAGGACGAGCTTACAAATGATGATGAAGATTCTGCAAACGAAACCCAGTTTGTCGACCAGGAACAAGTTGCTGGAACAAGTAAAGACACACCTAAAAGAGGTGACAATGAAAATAAAAGTTTGCCAAAGAAACTGCCAGGCGGATGCCCACAAAAGAAACAAAAGACATCAGCTACAGAAGAAGCTCTGTCAATTATCAGGTTTGGATCAGTTCAAGACTTTTGGAGAGCTAGTAGGACTGCGTATTAAAGACCTCCCATCGTTAAATGCTCAGAAAATTGTAAAACACCTTATTAGCAATATTCTGTTTGAAGCTGAAATGGGCAAGTACGACTATGGCAACCCATTGAGCGGAAATTACTCACAGCCTTTCTACCCAATACCGAACTACTTACAACAACCGATTCCTGCCCCGATGACACCAAACCCAAACCCATATTTTGAGCAGCCGTCTTTTCATGGACAAACACAAGCAACCTCTCCACAATCAGCCATGAGTCCCACGTCTTCAATCCTTACGGTAACGGACAATGACTCTCTTGACAATATATTGATGAAGCTGTAGTTCCCACCTCATCTCTTCAAAATTTAAATTCGAGTTAGACTTTTGTTCATTTTTTGTTGTAATAAACTTAAGACACATTTTAACCGAGTAAATGTTTAATTTGTAATAGAGAATGTTTTGTTCTAATAAACTTGAGACACATGTCGACCAATAAATGTTTTATTTGTACTAGACTGAAAGGGATCGTATTTAATTCCGTCCCCGTTGAATGGCAATATAATGCGTCCACCTATTCTATCGCTTTTGACCGCGGTAAATTCCAGGAACCAAAGTCGTGGATGCGCTGGAACAGTAGCAGAGAATCATCGTCATAGGAACGGGAATTAATTATTGAATGTCAGTGATTGAACGTGGAGAATGGAATGTCCGTCATTGTTGAAAAGGTTTAGTTTTTTTTGTTAGTTTTATTTGTGATAAAAATGTAAGTACCTTTTTAAATCAATTATTATGTTTTAATTACTTTTATATTATTTAACTAGTTGATGATTTACTATTTAGATTTGAATTTCACTGTTATAAGTAATTTCATGATTTTTCTTGACGGCATTTTTTTGTATCTGTCATAAAAAATTGCTTGCATTCCAATAACGAGTTTATTTGATTTTAATACTTATTTTACTATCTAAATCAGTGAAAAATAGCATCCTTTTAATATTTTAATTTAAATATTTTTGAAGTTTATTGATATTTTGTAGTTATACCAAGGAAAATTTGCTATAATTTTTATTTGACATTGAGATTATTTTTTTAGTCATTTTTAAAGTTCGGCAAGGGAAAAGTAATATTATATTAGTAAATTATGTGTTTTTCTAACATCAGATATTCACAGCATTGGCAGATCTAAGTTAAAAGTATAAAATGCCTTGTTGATTGATACTAACATTTTCGCCCGTGGCTGGGACAACATCGGGATAGGTGTCCCGGTAACTTACCCTATTTTGTCACCAGAATATTCAACTCTAGGTGGGTAGTAAAGCTGTAGAACTTCCCCATTACCTTGTCCCTATTAACCCTTCTTCAGTTTTGCATCGAGTGTTTTTGAACCTAGTAATGCTCAATGTTTGTTATCTGATGAGTTATTGTTCTTAAAATAT